>CAUYWD010000046.1:0-11149 GCA_963576735.1 Bedellia somnulentella
CGGCCGGCGGCAGTCTGTGTCACCGCGGCGGAGCGACCGCACGCACGAGAGTATGAGTTCCGTGAGCAAGTTCGCGAGTACGCGATCGCGCGCTGCGTGATGTGGCCCGCCGTGCTGGCGCTGCTGGGCGCCGCGCTGGCCGCCCGCCCGCCCGAGCTGGTGGTGCCGCGCTGCTGTGCCGCCGGGGAGCGCCTGGACGCCGCCGCCGTGCCCGCGCTCGCCACCCCGCCGGAAGCCGCCACAGCTTGCATCGCCGACGCCGGCGCAGTGTTCGCACCACTAGTGTACGCCCCGGCGAGGAACACATTTCTGGAGAGAGGCCGCCTGCCGCCGCATTGGCGAGTCCGGGAGCGCGCGCTGCCCGCCTGCGACAGGGTCCGCGCGCTGTTCGAGCACGCCGCTGCGTACGCGCTGCTGGCCAACAACGGATCACTTCATGTGAGGGATGCACCGCACCCGCTGCCCGTGACGCGGTACTGTGCAGATGCCGGTGCTGCGCTCGCGTGTCTGGAGGACGGGGCCGGCCCGACCCGCGCGCCTCCCGCCAAGTGCTGTGCCGCCGGCCGGGCCTTCGACGGGGCCGGCGCGCGCTGTCAGCCTGACGAAAAAGCAGCCTCGGCCGCGCTGGATGAACTGCGCGCGTTGGCGGCCGGGCCGGTCGGCGGAGGATGGCCGCCGTGTCCGGCCGGTGCGCGCTACGCCGTGCTGGGGGCGCTGACGGGTGCACAGTTGGACGAGGACGGCGCGCTTCGGCTGGGCGGTGCCGTGCTGGCAGCTGGTGCGTGGTGTGCTGAAGCGGTATCGGGCGAGGAGGGCGCGCGCGTGCTGGTGTGCGAGTCGGCGGCTCCCAGCACCGCGGCGCCCGCGCGGCACGTGCTGTACGGCGCGGCGCTGGCGGTGGGCGCGCTGTTCCTGGCGGCGACGCTGGCGGCCACGCTAGCGCTGCCGGCCGCGCACCACGCGCTGCACTGGCGCTGCCAGACCTACTACGTGGCGGCGCTGATGCTGGGCGACGCGCTGCTGGCGGCCACGCAGCTGGCGGGCGCCGCCGTGCCGCCGCCGCTGTGCCGCGTGCTCGCCGTCACCATGCACTTCCTCTTCCTCTCCGCCTTCTTCTGGCTCAACACGATGTGTTTCAACATTTGGTGGACATTCCGGTGAGTGCTTTTGTAATCGAGTGAAAGTGGTCCCGGTAATATATTTCATAATGGTTGGATGACGGTCAGCGCGATTTACTGGTAATGCTTTTTTGCTTCCAAATTTATACCTAAATACGCGAAATTCAAGTTTAACTTACAAGAGTACGAATATTTTGGTGAAAATACTTAAATACTTGCCAGTTTATTTGTTCTGGTAACGACAGCTGTTAGCTCAAATCGGATCTCGCGTGTGGCAGATGTTCTCTGCCAGTAATGAGCAAAAAGTATGCCGTATATTTTGTCCGATGGCATTACAACAATGAATGTATAATAATTATACCATTTATTCAAATGAGGTAGGCGCAGAAACGAATTCAAAACATCCATAGTGACGATTTATTAAGGTCAGGACTGACATAATATTAAAACATATTCGTAATGAGGTTAAAACAATTCCAAACATAAATCAAAAGTCAAACAATCGAATTAAACCGCTTGGAAATACCCATAATGTTTAAACAATAACACAAAATTAATGTTTAAAGTAGGTTATATTTCCATGATGCAGTCATCTTTTAGCGCAGTTATTTAAATCAAGTTTAATTAGTATAAGCGTCTACCTCTCTTCCTTCGAATCGATGTCAGAAATTTCCATTAATACATCAACATCCGTGTAAAACCACTTCATACTGTCTCGCACGCAAAACACGCTCGACGCAGTTTCTCACGGAAGGAATGTCTCTGGCCATTGTATCAATTTTAACATCGCTAAATTAAATGAAACTACTGATATTTATGTTATTGCATTATGAAGTCACGACACTCTACTTGTATCCGTTAAGAATATAACTACCCCTTTTCTTTCTGCTTGGTTTAAAAAAATATTTGGTAGAAGATGACTGAATCTCTCTGTGGATGGTAATGTTAGTAGAGGACGTCATAGGAGAACACATTTGAACCAAATAGCGAATGTGCTAAAAAGGCAGGCGTCCGGAGTATGAAGTAAAAGAAAGCATGTTTGAGAAGATGTTTGATGGATGTACACGAAGCTAGAATGGTTTGTCAGGATCGTACAAAGTGGCGATCGATAGTCTCTGCCTACCCCAATGGGAACTAATGGCGTAAGTATATATATACGTATGTTTAACATTAAATGAGAAGCGGTGAGAAATTGTTGTTTACAATATTCTAGTTGCTCCACTTTGGCATTGAATTCGTGAACTACTTTGACTATTTAATAATCTGTGATAATGGTGGATGACCCGTCTATTTTCTTTCTTTCATTTGCAAATTTGTGTCAGTAAATTTTTGTTATATCATCGTCATTCAATGTGGTAAAAATGTGTGAATGTCGAAGTTCATTCTCCGATCTGTGTCAATATGTTGAGTTTATCTCGGGATTCGAGCCGGGATATAATGTAGACGATTCTTTGAGCAACTTTTGGAAGTTTAGTGAAGATTAGATTGTAAAATGAAGGTTGTTTGATGATAGATTGCCTGCCAAATAGCTCAACAATCAACGAAACTCGCATAGAAAGATTCAAATCAAAACCCTCAAACAAAATGTCATATGTTACGATAACCGCGGGAAGGACTGGGTTAGTGCTATTCTTAACCGACACTACTATATACATACATATACTAAAGCCATTAGTTCCTATTAAGGTAGGCAAAGAATCAGTTCGGTAATCTCATAAACGTGTAACCAAAGCGTTAGAAAAATTCCTGGATTAGTAAATTAATCTTATTTCATATAGAAAGAATGCAATATGAATGTAAGCCAACATGTTCTTCGGAAAATTGTCTTAAACGCAATCCCGCTGACAGATTAATGGTATTTATTTTGCGTAAGAACCATTTTTCAGTCAACGTTTACGTATAATTTACTTCAGCTGTACAAATTGTATAAAGCGATATTATTAGCAACGATTACCTCCCTACCACTATATTTAAATCGTTCTGACGAATCTTAATGCATTTGTGAGATTTTAAACGTTATGTTTACATACATACATATACTCACGGCTATAAATCCCTTAACGGGGTAGCCAGAGCTTTGGAATAAGAAATTCCTCAGCCACTTTTGGAAAGTTAAATGGGGAAAAGATGGTAAAATAAAGCTTGTTGGTGATGGGTCTCCAACCGCATCGCCCAAAAATCCCTTAAAAGCCCCAATACCGTTAGTCGCCTCTTACGTACACTACCGGAAGAAGAAGCTTTGTATGGTATTATTTATTTATCTATGTTCGAGTATATAAAAAGGGGTAACTAAATAGAGCGGAACAAAAACGTAGTTCAGTACAAAGATTCCTAAAAAATTCGCTCAAAACTATTGTCAAAATAAGTTGTCCCTATACCCTGATTGGATTGTTCAATGTTCTGACTTTTTTTGGTAATTCATAATTTTTAGAGTAACACTACCCCATTTCTACCCGTGGGTGATCGTAAGAGGCGAGCGACTAAGGGTATAGGGGCTTATTAAGTGATTTTTGGGCGATGTGGTTGGAGACCCGTCACCAAAAACATTTATTATTACCATCTTTTCCCCAATCAACTTCCAAAAGTGGCTGAGGAATTTCTAATTCGTTAGCTCTGGCTACCCCTTCTAGGGAGTTATAGCCGTGAGTATATATATATGTATGTATATGATCACCAGTACATCCCGTAGAGGGGGCAGAGCTTACATCCATTTACCTATCTTTCCATTCTTTCATAAATCTCTTCTTGCAATCTCACAAATTATGCGAACTTTATCCTCGTTCTATCTTTAAAACAACCCACATTTAACCATAGATCGTTCACAAAATCAAATCAACTTATTATTAATGGCAAAAATTAAAAATGGGGATTCAGACGAATAGAAACACTTCAGCTATTCGGTAGTCGAGCGGGAAAAAGGATTTAAAATAAACGATTGTTGACGAATGGTCTCCAGCCCAACGCCCTGCAATTTCTTAAAAAGCTAAGCTGTCTCGTACGATATCCACAGGATGAAATGGATTAGTGCTATAATAAGCTGACAATACATAGCTAAGTTATGAAGCCTTAGTTTAACCTGTATTTAAATTTTGCTGTGTAGTGTCGGCATATAATAGCACTACCCCATTTCTTCCAGTGGGTGTACGTAAGAGGCGACTAACGGTATTGGGGCTTTTAAGGGATTTTTGGGGGATGCGGTTGGAGACGCATCACCAACAGCCTTTATTCTACCATCTTTTCCCCACCCAACTTCCAAAAGTGGCTGAGGAATTTGTAATTCCTTAGCTCTGGCTACCCCTTCTAGGGATTTATAACCGTGAGTATATGTATGTATGTATGTACAAACATTGCTAAAAATTTGCGCTAAAACAAATCGCCAAAATAAGTTGTCCTTTGGATTAGTGCTATTGTAAGCCGACACTACACAGTTACGTTTTTAAACCTTAGTTTAATCTCTATTTAAATTAAGTAGCACCTTCGAAATTTTCATAGTTTATAATATTTTTTCCTTTCTATTGAAACCCTCTCTTTAGTTAGTTTTAACAGTAATACTATACGATCATGAGAACATTTCCGGAATAAATATTATTCTTAACTTTAGAATGGATTGCAAAATCAGTGTAATTAATCCAATTTTAAGAAGCAAATTCACAAAAACAAGTTTAGCTAAATATCAACTGAAAATAGATGGCAACTAAGTATTTATGGTGTATGCCAAAAACTTTCTCCAATTGTGGTTAATTAGTCTATTGTTGTAATAATCTGATAAGCAAAGACTACCCACTATTAGTCTACCAATACAAGCCCACTGGTTTCCCACCTATCCATCTTAACATTTCCAATCCAAGTTGAGCTTTCACTCGTATCAAAATTATATCCAACCAAAGTTCAGCTAAAAATGGATGTAATAGTTTAAATGTTGATCCAGAATTTATAATGAATGTATAATCAAAGAATGTAATTAGTTTTCCGTCCCACGCGTTTTAAGAAGCGAATGAGGGAGTGAGTTATGATCTTTGGTGAGAGAGGAAGGTGGTAGATTGCTAACTGTAACTTATACCACACCGACCGAACCAAAGTACCACAATTCAGTAGCGTAACTGATTTTAGTTTAAATAACTAAATGAAATAAACATACAATACATAGACTTTTGGAAGTTGGGTGGGATAAAGATGGTAATAATAAATAAATTGTTGGTGATGGGTCTCTAACCACATCCCCAAAACCCACTCAATAAGCCCCAATACCCTTAGCCGCCTCTTAGGATCACTCACGGGTGGAAATGGGGTAGTGCTATTCTAAGCTGACACTACACAGCACTAAGAAATACGGGGCTTACACAGCTAAAAAGAAATAAACAAAATATATATGATATTGTAATAAAGATAGAAAAAGGAATGTTAATATGTTTTGGGGACATGGATGGAGAAGATGGATGATAGTTAATTGGTGAAAGATATTTTTGAAGCCAATGTGGTATGTTAGAAGAGGAAGATTACGAAGGCTACATTTAGGTCAAACAGATAATAAGCTTAAAAATGTATCGTACAAACTGTAAAGAATAAAAGTGCATGTGTAAAAGATTGATGATTGTAGACTCGATAGTCTCTGCCTACCCTAATGGGAGCTAACGGCTTGGTTATTATGTTTTTATGTATAATTTAAACTTATTTGATGGTGACTCACACTCAAATAGTAAGAGCAAAAAGATGTACACATAGATTTACCAAACTTAATGCTAGAAATAGAATGATCATGAAATTATGGTACTTAGTCATACACAAGTTACAACACATGGCGAAACAAAATAAACTAAAATCTAATACAAAATATTATGATAATAATTTAAAGTTTCTTTTGGGGCATTCCTTTCTTATGTTATGACATACATACCGTTTATAGCCGTGAATACTCACGGCTACTCACGGCTATAAATCCTTAATAGAGGTACCCAGAGCTATAAAATATAAATTCCTCAGCCACTTTTGGAAGTTAAGTGGGGAATAGATTGCAAAATAAAGGTTTTTAGTGATGGGTTTCCAACCGCTGTTGGTATAAAGCCTTCGTCGCCTCTTACGATCAGTTATGGGCAGAAATGGGGTAGTACTTTTCTTAGCCGACACTACACAGCAATTAAACATAACTTGGGAAATAACAAGAAACCCTGCAGAAATAGTTGTTTTGGAGACGCCTATTAATTACTTAATAGTTTAAACATTCTAAGGAAGCTATCAAATAGTTAAGTTAATTTAAAACACATTAATAATTGAAATGATTTACTCGGCGACACGTTTAATTCACTAGTTTGTGTGCACGTTTTGATTATTGTAAATCAATTATACACTGACATACTCGTAGAACACAAATCATGGTTAGTCCCAAATTAGGTACAATAAATAAATGGTAAGGGTACTAATTTAGCGCGCTAAGCATGGTGTGGGAACAGCAAAGATATACTGGCCAGTACACCCTGCTGTGTACCAACTTAGAATTTGTATTTATGTTTAGCTAGAGAAACATTTCGATACCGCGATGTACGATTTTTTATGACGCTGCTAGTGTGCGAGTGAGTTCGCCGTCTAGCGGTCGCCACACATGGCAAAAACATAGTCATCATGATGATGAAAAACAATGTTGTAAAATTGGTGCTCACTCTCTATCTCCAATAGTTTATTTATAAATAATGCACTGGTCAACCAATGTCAAGATTTATTCAGTAAAAATATTTCCTGTTCTGCTGATATAGGTCTAGCCAACATTATACTTACTTCTGTTTACAATATTGTATCAAGTTTTGGCTACCCAATTTCGGGTTAGTAACCGTAAGTAAATAAGCGTGGGAGATGGGTAGTTACACATGTATGTCAGTTTGCGTTTTTATATCCAGGACACATTGTAGCTACAATACTGCTATTGTATCCTCAATTAGTATTATGACTGGAAATGGGTCCGGCCTATTTACGAAGTAATTTACAATCGGCAACACCTCTCAGAGCAGAAATGTTTAGAATTTAGGAACAAACATAAGAAAAGAATGGATTGAAAATCTCTAAGATTACTCAGAAAGTTTTATTCTTCGAAATTCCTTAATTTAAATACTATGTAGTGGTGGTTTTGATTAGCAGAAACCTATTTTTCCCACGGGTGTGTCGTATCGTAACAAGGGACTAAGAAATACATACATACATATACTCACGGCTATAAATCCCTAGAAGGGGTAGCCAGAGCCTAAGGAATTAGAAATACCTCAGTCACTTTTGGAAGTTGCGCAGGGAAAAGATGGTAGAATAAAGGTTGTTGGTGATGGGTCTCCAACCGCATCGCCCAAAAATCCCTTAAAAAGCCCCAATACCGTTAGTCGCCTCTTACGTACCCCCACAATTCAATTCCCGCAATTCTAAGCCGACACTACACAGCACTAAGAAATACGGGGCTTATAAAGTGATTGTTGAGCAATGTGGCTGGAGAACTATCTCTAAACATCCTTTAATTTAACACTAAATAAATTGCATATGGAAAATCTAGAAAAATGTGTTAAAAGGACAAAACATTCCCACTTAAGAACACACACACACACGTTAAACACAACAAATATCGTTTTACATTTAAGACAGTATACACAGTGGTTTTGAGAAGGTAGTTTTAGTGGAATGTAATGCCTAAGTTTACGTGTAGTCGTAAAGTTGTATGTTTGTGTAACCGACCACGCAGTCGAATGCGTTCTGTGATTTTAAGAAACAATTCTCATATGTGGTTGTTGAGTAAACTTTCAACCGGTATTATGATAGAGTGTAGTCAACCGACGTGGTTTTTTAATGTTTTTTTTGACATGAATTCCTCATGTGGGGATTATTACTCATAAATAAAAGATGTTATTAAAGGAAAGAAAAATTTTTTTTTTTTTTTTCGACCCCGCCAGTGTCGAAATTTTTCTTTCCTTTACGAGGGCTGCTATTTATGTATCCGGAACTGGCCACTTACAGAACAATAATTTAAAAAGTAATTACATCATTTAAAAATAGAACTCTTTAGCTTTAGAATACATTTATTTTTATGTGACTGTCAATTGTTTTCACATCGTAGCGTCATTTTGAAAATTGCGTGTCTTCACCACCATGGATTTAACTCGTGAACATTTTCGTGCCATGATTTTTTACGATTTTCGGCGTGGTCTAACTCAAAAACAGTGCATCGATCAGCTTACTTCGACTTTTGGGGATGAAGCACCCTCAAAGACCACTGTGTATCACTGGTTTAGCGAGTTTAATCGTGGACGATCTAAGCTTACTGATGAAATTAAAGAAGGTCGCCCTAAAACGGTCGTTGTACCTCAAAACATCGATGCTGTCCGGGAACTAATAACTCAAGATCGTCATGTTACATATCGTGAGATAGAGGCATCTCTGGGCATTAGTATGACGAGCATACATAAGATACTTCATGAACATTTAGCTGTAAAAAAAATTTGCTCCCGTTGGATTCCGCACAACTTGAGTATTGATCAAAAACAGGCTCGTGTCGATTGGTGCAAAGAAATGTTAAAAAAATACAACCGTGGTGCGTCAAAAGCTGTTTATAATATCTACACAGGTGACGAATCTTGGATCTACGCTTACGACCCCGAAACTAAGCAGCAGTCCACGGTGTGGGTGTTCCAAGATGAGCCGAACCCAACAAAAGTTATTCGTGCAAAAAGCACATTGAAGCAAATGGTCGCTTGTTTTTTTGGTATAAATGGCCATGTAGCTACAGTGCCTTTAGAGAATCGTAAAACTGTTAATTCGGAGTGGTATACGACCATTTGTTTGCCGGAAGTCTTTGAACAAATAAGAAAGACTAACCGACAACGTAGAATCATTCTGCATCACGACAATGCTAGCTGTCACAGGTCGGCCGTCACAACTCAGTTTTTAGAAGCTCAAAAGATCGAATTGACAGGTCATCCGCCGTACAGCCCTGATTTGGCACCCAATGATTTTTATTTATTTCCAAATGTGAAGAAAAAATTACGTGGTCAACGTTTTTCGAGCCGCGAAGAGGCAGTCGATGCGTTCAAAATGCACGTTTTGGAGATACCTCAGTCTGAGTGGAAAAAGTGCTATGAAAATTGGTTTCAACGCATGCAAAAGTGTATAGATCTGAGCGGCGAATATTTTGAGAAGCAATAAAACCATATTAATTGATATATGTTTGTTTCTTTTTTTTATTCCGGATACATAAATAGCAGCCCTCGTAATAACATCTTTTATTTAGACGTGGTTTTCTTAAATCTTTTATACATTATATTTAGTTGTTTAGGTAAGTAGTGTCAGCTATGAATATCACTAGTCATTTTTCCCGCGATTTGTGAGCGACATTATTAACATCTTTCTTAATTATCACACCAATAAAAAATAAAAAAAAACCTCTGCATTTATCGAATGCTAAAAATTGCTAATAATCTGTTGATTCTCAAGTACTGGCTACCCCTACTGCGTTTACAGCTATGAGTATATATCAGAATAGTATTCATATATGGAAAAACACATTACGATTCTTCTGTTTTTAAAGTTTGACAACAACCGAGTGTATGGTGACTATCGCTTTTCGGTCCGGAGGTTACGGGTTCGATCCCCGCTGAGAGCAAAATTTATGTGATGAGCATAAATGATTATATTATATTAAATACTAGCGACCCGCCCCGGCTTCGCACGGGTGCAATGCAAAATATACCTACTACAGAATGTCCTTATACACAACGTTCACAGCTTTTTTGTCATTAGCCAATACAAACATGTTTTGCTTAGACTATTTATAGGCACGCGCCGCCCGGCGCAAACAACTACGACCCTGCATTTTAAATTTGTAATATCTTCGGTAATATTCACACTTAAATTACATGCACAATTTATTTAAGGTACTTCATTGGATAAGGATTAATGCTGTATTGTTTAAAATCACTTCGTAAATAATCATTTTTTAGTAAAGAATAAAAATGGTTATGCTGGGTTATCCCTAAGAGATAGACATATACCATCGCGGACTTTTTTGTTGAACTTTCTAAGGTGAACAATACTGTAGTACATTATTTTGGTCTATCTCGTAGGGTTCAGCCAGCGTTTGCAATATAAGCGCAAAAAAACGTGCTTATTTACGACATCACATTAGAAACCTTTAAATTTATTATACATACAAACCTTCCTTAGGAATCACTCTATCTATTAAAAAAAACCGCATCAAAATCCGTTGCGTAGTTTTAAAGATCTAAGCATACATACGGACATACAGCGAAAGCGACTTTGTTTTATACTATGTATTGATATCATTGAGTTAGTATCACATAATACAAAGGGAACTTATTTTGAGGCTTAATCTGGTAATATATGTCCGTATGTATGTGATTATTTCATCAAAGTGTTGAGTAAACATCAGAAAGTAATAACGAATGTCCCCGAATCGTTTGTTGTGGGAAAAAAGATGGTGTATCTGAACCTCAGTATAGTTTTAAAATGAATTGATACATCGTTTGTTTATAGTTTGCTAATATTCATACTTATTTTATTCATATATCAAGAAACAATAATAGCCTCCTGAGTATGAAGCGTATGAGGGCGAGCGTAGGTAGAGCGTACATATATTTTTTTACATTGCATTTGATGAGCCTAAAATATGTTTTTTTTTATGGAAATGCCCTAATAACGAAAGCCATCTGAAGTGTGAGGAATAAATAGATGTCTGAAAATATTGCTAAATGTAAGGGAATCGCGAGAGCTTCGCCGGAATCTTATAAAGCAGGGATCGATAGTCCCTGCTCCCATAATTGGTAATTTAATTTGCGTATTTCAAACATCATGCTGAAGTGAACGCCATTTTGTGTGAATTGTTTATTTATTGTGAATGCTTTATATTAAGTCTTTTTTGATCCTAGTATTAAATTTTTGGATATTTTGTGCATACATACATATACTCTCACCATTAATTCCCATTGGGATAGACAGATGCTACCGATCGCCACTTTGTACGATCCTGACAAACCTCTCTAGCTTCGTTT
>CAUYWD010000047.1:0-28384 GCA_963576735.1 Bedellia somnulentella
TACGACATACATACATATACTTACGGTTATAAATCCCAAAAAGGGGTAGCCAGAGCTTTAGAGCTAGAAACTCTTCAGCCACATTTGGAAGTTGATCGGGGTTGGACAAGGTGGTAGAAATAAAGTATCGTTAGTGATGGGTCTCCAACCGTATCGCCCAAAATCACTTTGAAAAGCCCCATACCATTAGTCACCTCTCCCGACACCCGTAGGCTTTGCTTGCGACGCAACATAAAATATATATTATTTTTCTACACGTATATTTCAATTACTCAGATGTCACACGTAATCATTGCATACAGCACTCGGTTCCTTAAAGCCTAGATGTAACGTACTAATTACCATGTAATGTCTTAATAAAAGAACTTTAAAGGTTGATATTAATGGAACCACGTCGGAAGGATCGGAAATAGAGATGGGCGTAACTCAAGATTCTATACTTGGGCCATTACTGTTTCTGATATATATATATCAGAAACAGTAATATATATATAATATAATAATATAATATATATATAAATCCCGCTACCTATTTGGCGTCTTTTCACTTCGCATCGTTTTGACGTCCACCAGATAACGTTTACATAGCTTCAATTTTGGAGCATATACTAATCCAATTATTGTTGCTGAGGACCGTAATCTAATTTATTTCTTAACTAGCTATTTGCCCCGCGACTTCGTCCGCGTGGACTTCATTTTTTGCATCCAGTTTACATAATACCAAAATACCGAAACACTATCTCAACTTCTGTTTTTTATATTTATAATCCCGCGGGCATTGTAAATGACATAAAGGACATTGAGGCTTTTTAAGTGATTGTTGGGCGATGCAGTTTGTGACCCATCACTAACAACCTTTATTAACCTATCTTTTATCAATATATTTCCAAAATTGGATGAAGAATCTCCGAAGCTATGGCTACCCTTTTATGGAATTTATGGTTGTTAGCATATATTCATGAATGATTGAGATGGATTTCATAAATTCAATCGCACCAAGTTTAATTATAAAATGTAAAAAAACTCTATATTAACTTTCATTTGCTATATCAACCCGTTAGGGGTTGAGTTCCAAAAATTCCTTTTTAATTGTTCATAAGAATCATGAAACAAATATACCAAGTTTTTATGTTCAGAAATGAGAATATCTTTAGTAAGTACAGATACGGATAGTAGTTTGGCGCTGCGGCGACGGCCCGGTGCTGCCCCCTACACTGACCGTTGGTGATAGTGGGAGAGCTTGCAGCGATTGGTCGGCAATATAGGGATGATTAGTGGTGGATCTCCTTCCAAAATAATCGCTAAATTGAAGGGATAGTGCTTGTTATTATTATATATAGTGTTATTTTAAGCTAACAAAACATTTTTTTACAAAAAGATTGAATTACCTGAGATACGAACCCGGGACCATTGATTCATAATAGTTCTAATTAAATATTCATAGTAGTTAGTTATACCGCTACGCCACGGAGACGTTACCGGGGCGGTGTCAAATTTTTATTACGCTTTATTTCATATTAGTCTTACTATTGATAAACAAATTTGTCATTTAAATTGATGAAACCCCTTCATCTTTCCAAAATGAACATTAACAAAGTGTCTGATGTGAATTCCATCGATGATAAAAATAATCGCTGCAATATTTTGAGCCATATATGAGTTAAGGTTTTTTGATGTTCCTATGAGAACTCTTGCGGATTCCTTAGTTTCAAGGAATCGTCGTCGTTTCATTTAGCTTCTAAATTTACATGTTAATATTCGTTTGCAATATAAGTAGATGTAAAAAAAAAGTATACGATAAAAAAATAGTACATCATCCCTCGGGAGTTCCTTATTTTCGGGGATCCATTACCGTACCATTAAGCTTCTAAATTTTGATTTTTATATTAGTTTACAATATTTTACGTTGTTTTAAACGATGCACATGCACAGCGCCATCTCCAATGCATTTAGTAAGCAAACAATATTTTTGATTTCCCATGGGAACATATTTTTTCCGGGATAAAAAGTAACCTATTATTTAATTTAGACTTCTAACTACACGTCTGAAAAATTTCAAAGCAATCAGTTCAGTATTTACGGCGTGAAAGCGGAACAAGCAAACAAACTCACTTTCCCATTTATAATATTAAGTATGGAAGTATGGATTAGTATGGATATGGATAGTATGGATATGGATTAGTCTTACTATTGATAAACAAATTTGGCATTAAAATTGATGAAACCCCTTCATCTTTCCAAAATGAACATTAACAAAGTGTCTGATGTGAATTCCATCGATGATAAAAATAATCGCTGCAATATTTTGAGCCATATATGAGTTGAGGTTTTTTGATGTTCCTATGAGAACTCTTGCGGATTCCTTAGTTTCAAGGAATCGTCGTCGTTTCATTTAGCTTCTAAATTTACATGTTAATATTCGTTTGCAATATAAGTAGAAGTAAAAAAAAATGTATACGATAAAAAAATAGTACATCATCCCTCGGGAGTTCCTTATTTTTGGGGATCCATTACCGTACCATTAAGCTTCTAAATTTTGATTTTTATATTAGTTTACAATATTTTACGTTGTTTTAAACGATGCACATGCACAGCGCCATCTCCAATGCATTTAGTAAGCAAACAATATTTTTGATTTCCCATGGGAACATATTTTTTCCGGGATAAAAAGTACCCTATTATTTAATTTAGACTTCTAACTACACGTCTGAAAAATTTCAAAGCAATCGGTTTAGTATTTACGGCGTGAAAGCGGAACAAACAAACAAACAAACTCACTTTCCCATTTATAATATTAGTATGGATAAACCCATAATTGTTAATATACAAATATATGTATATTAACATGCATTGTCCAACCCATCTGAACCCACTACCACATCATCGTAACCTGACCTCCGTTGTATAATAACAAATTTATTTTATATTCATAGGCATCTAACGTCCATATTTTTTTGCGACGTTGCCACCTTTACAATAAATTCAACCGTATAAAATGTAAAAGCTAAAGCACCTTGCTAATTTGAAGGAATTCCTAATTTGTTGATAATATAGAAGAATTTCTGTTTGTTTCCATTTGTATTTCTCGCTGGCTTTATGCTTTGTCTAAATATAAGATTATTTTAGTAAGGGGCTCTGCGTGTGTTAATGTTTAATTAATATTTTTTTTATGAACATTAATGTATATGTAAGTTTGTATGTCTGTTGGCCTGTGGTACGCACCGTACGCATTGTGGTTTAAAATAAAACAATCATTTAATCAACATATCTGAAAGGATGGCTAAGTGCATGAAAGATTATGCATGTGTGAGTCCAAGGCTCCTATGGATAAAGGTGAAAGTAGGGCTGGTCCGGGTGCGCATAATTTGCGTGTATGCTCCGGACATGTCCAAATCACTATCCGAGAGGGAGGAGTTTTGGAATTTGTTAGACGATGTTGCGAATGGGTGTGATCAGAATGAGAGAATTATTATGTCAGGAGATTTTAATGGTTGGGTTGGGGTGTCACGCAATGGTTGCGAAAGAGTTTTAGGAAAGTTTGATGATAAAAGAGTGAACGAAAATGGGGAGAAAGTGATTTATGTATGTTTGGGGAGGAATCTTTGTGTTACGAACACGTTGTTTGAACACAAAGATATCCATATATATACTAGACAGAGGGGAAGCGAGAGAAGTATGATAGATTTTGTGATAGTGGATGAAAGGCTAAGAGCAAAGGTGGTTGACTCCAGAGTCTACAGGGGCATTAACGTTGGCACAGATCATTTCCTCGTGTTATCACGATTGAGGGGACTGTGCAAGCGTTGGCGTTACAGGGCCAAAGTGTCAACAACTGAATTTGCGAGACTAAAAGTGGAGAAATTGGAAGAGGATGAAAATGTTAGAGATGAATATATGAAGAAATTGGACGACAGGCTAAGATGAAGATGTGTAAGTGGAGATGAAGGGTGAATTGGAAATAGAAGAAGTATGGGATGTGCTCAAATCGTCAATGGTTGAATGTGCGACAGAAGTATGTGGACTGAGTAAAAGAACAAATAGACCACCAATAAGTTGGTGGGATAAAGATGTGAAAGAGGCAGTTGGAGATAAGAAGAAAGCTTAGTTAGATTTACTAGCGATTAAAGCTAGTAAACGAATGGATGCGAGAATAACAGATGATGTAGTGAAGAATAATGAAGATGGATATAAGAGAGTTAAAAATGAGGTTAAGAAGAAAATAGAAAATAAAAAGCGTAATCTGATAGAATGGTGTGAGAGGAAACTCTCTGATAATTTCCGGAATAACCGAAAGTTTTTCTGGAAATATATCCGGAAAGAAAAGGGAGTTTCCCAAAACACGAGAGTGAATGTTGTGAGAGATGAACAGGGTGAATTGGCGACGGATGAAAGTAGCATAAGACGAGTATGGAAGAACTATTTTGAGGGACTCTTTGAAAAAGAGGATTCACCTATTTCTTCGCCAATTGGCAGCAATGTTGACTGGAATGAGGCATTGGGTGGCAGTAGTGACAGTGAGATTAGTATGGAAGAAGTAATGAAAGCATTGAAAAGTATGAAAGTAGGGAAAGCGGCAGGGTATGATAGGATAAGTATCGAAATGATTGAGGGCTGGTAAAGGGTTGGTGGCTTCCTTGCTGTAATTCCTTTTTCAAAAGTGTCGATCGAGTGGTAAAGTACCACGAGATTGGTGCAGGGCAGTAATTGTGCCCTTATATAAAGGAAAAGGGTCACACCAGGAAGCTAAAAACTACCGCGGAATCAGCCTACTCAGTGTTGTCGGTAAATTGTATGCAAAGGTATTGATTGAAAGAGTGATGAGTGAAACAGATGACGCAATGTGGGATGTGCAAGCAGGATTTAGAAAGGGAATGGGATGTATGGATCAAATCTTTTCTTTAAGGAGCATCACTGAAAAGTTCTTAGCCAAGAATCGAAAGGTGTATTGCTCCTTCATAGATTTAGAGAAGGCGTATGATAGGGTGGTAAGGAAGTATTTGTGGGAGGTGTTATCCAAGTTTGGCTTGGGGAGCCAACTTATACGTGCATTGGTATTACTCTATGAGGATTTTTGTGCATGTGTAAGAATAAACGGGGAAAACACAGACTGGTTCGGTATCTCTAGGGGTGTCCGACAGGGATGTGAAGCTTCTCCGTGGCTCTTCAACTTGTTCATGGATGACTGTCTGATAGAGCTGCGTGAAAGTGATTATGGACTGAGAATGAGTGGATTCGTCTTCAAATGCCTCTTATATGCTGATGATCAAGTGTTACTTGCATCGTCGGTTGAAGAGTTGCAAGAGATGATGAATATTGCATGTGCGTCGTTTGAAAGAAAAGGAATTAGAGTAAATGTGGATAAAACCAAAACCATGGTTTTCGAGAGAGAGGAGAATATGACTGAATGCGTGATTGAGATCAATGGTAAGAAAGTGGAACAAGTGAAAGAGTTCGTATATCTGGGAAGTTTGTTTACTAGGGATGGAAAGTGTGATGAAGACATTGAAACAAGAGTAAAAAAGGGTAATGCGGTAAATGGAGCACTGGATAGTCTCATGTCTAGTCAATCGGTGTCCGAAAAGGCCCGAATGGCTGTGCATGATGCTGTCCTCGTTCCTACGCTTATGTATGGCAGTGAATGTTGGATGTGGCAGAAGAAGCATGAAAGCAGAGTGAATGCAGTAGAAATGAGATCCCTCAGAAAAGTTAGTAATGTAAGGTTATGTGATCGTGTGAGGAATGATGTGATTCGTGAAAGGTGTGGTGTAAAAGACGATATTGTAAGGAAGATAGAAAAAGGAATGTTGAGATGGTTTGGGCACATAGAGAGGATGGATGGCAGTAAAGTGGTGAAAGAGATCTATAGAGCCAATGTGGAAGGTAATGTTAGTAGAGGACGACCTCGGAGGACACATTTAGATCAATTAGAAAATGTGCTCAAAAAGGCAGGTGTCTGAAGTACGAAGAATAAAAGAGCATGTATGAAAAGATTGATGGATGTGAATGAAGCTAGAGAGGTTTGCCAGGATCGTACAAAGTGGCGATCGATAGTCTCTGCCTACCCCAATGGGAACTAACGGCGTGAGAATATGTATGTATGTATTTAATCAACATCATTTAACTTTAATTAGACTTTTGCTTTATAATAAACTGAGTTAAGCGGTAATGGCAAATTGTGCTTAAACATAGAAAACATAATAAGATAAGAAGTAGGAACTTTGGACGAGATGGAAGATCCGACATTTCAATCATTGAACTATTATTCCGCTACTAGTTATTAATTAATGATTACAATACAATGGACATTTACACATTTGCGGATGCCAAATACAATACGATATGAAATTATTTTCACATATGGCATCCGTATATCTGTTAGATACTATTATAAAATTTTAATATGGAGTCAATTTTTAATTACAATCATTAAGTATTTTCTTAAACAAAAGTCAGTCAGTAAGAAACAATCATACAAACAATATGTTTCTGTTTTAAATATAGCTAAAATTGCTTACATACGGACGTGATGAGTATCGACCTTCCTTTTTTTTTGACGTTGTTTTTGAAAAACGGGTCATTATGCATGTAAACGTACTTATAATATTTAAAAAAGTATATGATTGAAAACATAACTGCGTACCTTACCATATTTTTATTATAACACAAAAAGCGTTTGTTTTTTTTAAAGAAAAAGAGATAAATGCAAACAAAAGTGAAGGTAATCTGGCAACATTAATAAAAAATTATGCAAGGAGGATTATGGAACTACAATGATGCGGTATAATATATATCGAATAAAACAAAATAAATAAAATTAAGGTATACGGACGCCAAAACAAACATCATGTATTCGATTTTACGTTATCTGACGTCCGTATACTTACTGGTGTAACTGAAACTGGTAATTTTTGTTGGTTTTGGTCTACATCTACATCATCAGCTGAAAGTATAAGCAATCGAAGATAGGTTGTTCCATACTGTTGTGTTTATTTGTAGAAAAAAGTATCGTTGGTGATGGTTCTCAAACCGCATCGCCCAAAAGCCCCCTTTTAAGAACCCCGTGAGTAGAAAGTGTTACTGACATTCTGAGCCGGCACTACACGGGACTTTTACATGCATACATACATACATATTTATAGTAACACTTCTAATTTAGGATACATACATATACTCACGGCTATAAATCCCTTAACGGGGTAGCCAGAGCTTTGGAATGAGAAATTCCTCAGCCACTTTTGGAAGTAGATTGGGGAAAAGATGATGATAATAAATGTTTTTGGTGACGGGTCTCCAACCACATCGCCCAAAAATCACTTAAAAAGCCCCTACACCCTTAGTCGCCTCTTACGATCACCCACGGGTAGAAATTAGGTAGTGTTATTCTAAGCCGACACTACACAGCAAATAAAATTTAGAACAAAATCTGTAATATCACATAATCAACTAATCGTATAACCAACTTAAGCCAAAAAAAAATAAGAAAGGGTTACAATATTGGCATACTTTTCATCGATGAACATGTCTAAATCTAATGTTGTTTTATAATATGCAATAATATACAACATAAGAAAAAACTCAATTGCTGACCCGACTTTACCCTAATAATGGCATATACCCTTTGTCAGGCTAATAAATATGAGATTTTAAAAAATTTTTTTTTGGACGCAATTCAATTCAATTAAATTTTTCTTCAATGGCCTTTGACCGTGTTTTAACACAGTAACTTTGCCAACGTCCAGTGAAAAGAAAACACATTTTGAAAAGTTAAAAAAAAAAATTGAAACTGATTTACATACACTCATTGATCATTCATGGTTGAAAAATAAAATAAATATTACCAACAAAATAATTACTACAAAATTATGAATATGAACAAAAAGAATGCATTATAATTTTATATTATGGACCTTGATGAAATGACATAAAGTTTTAATGAAAGGGGTATATACAAAACAAAGTAAACATTTAAAATTAGTAGGAAGAGGGATGAAAGGAGGCAAAACATCATATAAAGAAAATGATAAATTAGGACATGCGAAAAAAATATGGTCAACTGTTCCTTCATCTAATCCACACTCGCAAATCGAACTGTCCCTTATCCTTATTTTTTTTTGGACGCCAATTTTGCATGAATATGCATGTGTCTTATTTGAACGGAGTTCCAGCACTTTCCGTCAACAATTTCGATGGCGCTGTTGTTGAAAACATTACTTTCATAGGTCCGCGTTTTTGGCATCCCGAGTTTTTTGGAATGAAATGCGATGTTGACAGTGAGCAGTGACTGAAGAAACCTCAGATATTTTTAAAACTACGCTATCCATGCGAAACTGGGCCGATCCACTAGTCTCAGAATACTTTTGTACCATAAACATGTTTATATGTCACATGTTTATATGTAACATGTTTATATGTTTATGGTACAAAAGTATTCTGAGACTAGTGGATCGGCCCAGTTTCGCATGGATAGCGTAGTTTTAAAAATATCTGAGGTTTCTTCAGTCACTGCTCAACCTTTGTGAAATTTAGCGCCACTTATAGCACTCCTGAATAGTTTAGCTTTGTGATTGTGAAAGCGCTTTAATGAACGGTTCAGTATCTCCGAAAATAAATCCATGCAAACAAACAATCAGAACTATAAACTTTGCATACATCATACATATACTCACGGCTATCTTTTGCCCTCGCAACCATTACTAAAAAATAATCCAGCATGATTCAGTATTCACGTGCGACGACAGGACGCGATGGCTTATTTCATGTTTAAGTTTGTTGTTTCTATACCGATTTCTATGATTATTTTTTATTGAATAGGTAATTATGCAAAAAAAAAAAAATGAGAGATGAATGGGAGAACTATAAACGTAAGAGAAAACGAATATAATCAGGATGCTCCGAACTGCTAAATTATAAGGAGTTACATATATAATTGTGAGTCAACCATAAAAGATAGACAATTCGACAATTTTATGTAGAATATTTCCGTGATACATGATTTCTATGTAACTGTAACCATTAAGGCTGCACACGCGAAATTTAGTAATTTCTCCTGTTTTCCCAAAATTTCCCTTCGCTACTCTGCTGAAACTATAACCTACCCAAGAGTATGAAGAGTAATTCTACCAAGTTACGTTAAAATCCGTCGAGTGGTTTTTGTTTGGCATGTATTTAACGCGGCGACAAATTGATGCCATTTCAAGTCGTAAAAAAACTGAAAATGGATAGTAAATAATCTACTTTGGCGACTAATTAGAGGTAGCATTTTAACTAGAAAGCGGCGGCTTTTTAATGAGTTTTGAGGTTTTATTTAAATTTTATGTGGCAGTGATTTTCTTTTGTGGCAATTTAATTTCTTCTAAGGCGACAAATTATTGGCGGATAAAAAAGTTAAAATAGGCTTTCATAAATTCTAAAATGAGGTCTGAAATAAATACAAACAAGATCTTAAAAAAATACTTTTGGCTACATTTGTAGGGATCTAAATTAACCAAATTGTGACATGCTATAAAACTATTCTTGGTCTATTTTATTAACATTCCCTCTTTTAAATGAACCTACACCTACACAGCTTAACCTTACCTAACAGCGGGTCGACGTCACCCCGCTTCGTGGGGTTCCTATTTCCTCTCTAAGGGACACAAGCTAACCCTAACCTAACCTAGCACAAAAACAATTGTGGTGATTAATTGTTTTTTAATGAGGGGGGCTTCGCCCCCCGTTCCTCCCTCTGTTTTCCTTCCCTAACTTAATTGCATCTGCCTATTAGGCTGGGTGAAGCAACTTTTAACCTAACCCAATTTATTTTATTTTTATTAATTTTTACTTTTTACTTCAATACACATAATATGTAATTTACTTAATATTATAGTCACAAAAATAAAAAAGCGAGCGAGCGCATTTACCGCCTTTTCAAGAATTTACGAATCTGCAAACAATATTCTAATATCCAAATACATTATTATAATACCCATTTTCAGTTTTAAAGATACCTAAAAATCGCAGCCAGATGTGTATTTTTATAATGAAATCCAATAGTTGCCAGTGAAGAATGTATGATATCCCCTCGGAAAAATTAGTCGCCACATTAGGTTTTATAATACCTCAACCAGTTTTACACTGATCCCGCTTGATATATTTGATACCTTACAGTAGCAGCCATATTTTTAGTTTTTTGATCCCAGCATTTTGTTGCTTGTATAGTTTAATAGTTGCTAAGATATTTAATCACTGCCAAGTTAGTTTTTTTGTGACTTAATAGTAAGTTGCCTAAAAAGGATTTCAGTTGCACTGTTAAATATTTGCCTTTTTGTTTCCATAAAGAACATACAAACCGACAGAGAGACAGACAAAAATTTTACTGATTGCAGTTTTGGCATCAGTAGCGATCACTTATCACCCCCTGATAGTTATTTTGAAAAAATATTTAATGTATAGAATTTACCTCTTTACAGATTTATTATAAGTATAGATAGATAGTTATGTATGTAGATGACACATATTTAATAATTTAATGTAGCGAGATCCTCTACATCTCTTGACGACGTAAATAAAGCTAACTCACTGGTATCGCATTGGTTTAATGTATTAAATTTACTCTACCAAATGTTAGGCAAGTTGATGCCAATATTGTTATTGACAGTGAAAAAGTAGAATTAGTGAAAGAGACAAAATTCCTAGGGATAATAATCGATTCTAAGTTGCAATGGGGATCCCATATACTAACACTTTCTAAAGGGCTGACCTCAGCAGCGTATGCCGTGCGTAAAATTAAAGAAATAGCAGACATAGAAACAGCTCGCATTGTTTATTTCAGTTATTTTCATAGTATTATGTCGTACGGTATTTTATTATGGGGTAAAACGGCTGATGTTCATAAATTTAAATCTTTTTGTTCATGAAAACCTCATGTGGGGATTATCTATATCTATACTTATAATAAATCTGTAGAGAGGTCAATTCTGTACATGAAATATATTTTCAAAATAACTATCAGGTTGTGATTAGGGATCGATACTGATGCCAAAAATGCAATCAGTAAAATTTTTGTCTGTCTCTCTGTCGGTTTGTATGTTCCTTATGGAAACAAAAACTACTCGACGGATTTTAACGAAACTTGGTACAATTATTCTTCATACTCCTGGGCAGGTTTTTGTATACTTTCCAATCGAGTAGTAAAGGGGAATTTTGGGAAATTTTGGAAAACGGGAGAAGTTACTCCATATTTTAAGCTTCCGTCGCGTGTGCAGCCTTAATGGTTAAACTTACATAGAAATCACGTATCACGGAAATATTCTTCATAAAATTATCTAAAAAAAATTCTCAACAGTTTATGTCTATCTTTTACGGTTGACTCACAATAACACGTGTAATTCCTGATAGCTTAGCAGTTCGGAACATTCTGATTATATTTGTTTACTCTTACGTTTGTAAACCTCTCACTCATCCCTTATTTAAAAAAGGTAACATTATTACCTATTCAATAAAAAAAGAATCATAGAAATCGGTAGACAAACACCGAAATTATACATAAAATAATCCATCGCGCCCGTGACCAAAACCAAATCTTTACTAATTTACATATAACATACTAGATGGCGCCAGTAGTTGCATCCTACATAACGTAATGATTTATGTTTAGATTGTTATAAATACTTCATAGCGTTTTATTCCAAAAATTTGCTATTAAACGGAAATACTGAACCGTTCATCAAAGCGTTTAGTGCGAATGCGTGTAACGGCCAAAAACCGTCACAGCAGCAGACGCGAGAGCGGACAGTGGTGCCACCTCGTGATAACACACAGAACCAATGTAAGATGGCAGTGCCTTTGTTTACAAACGGCGGCGGTGAGTGTAAACAAAGCGATACGGAATGGAAAACTGTGACGTACAAAAAGAACAAACGACCCAGTCGTTTTACGGGTAAAATGGGTAGCGGTAATGTCAGCGAAAGTGATAATTTTAAAGCGGCAGAAAAAAGTGTTCCGGTGTTTATCACGAATATACATATGGACACAAAAGCGGAGGATATTGTTAATTATGTGCGCAAGAAACTAGACGAGGAGATAGTTTTAGAACAAATTTCTATCAAGAGGCAATGTGAACATAGTGCGTACAAATTTTTTGTGCCGGAGCATAAAATTGAAAGATTTCTTGATAGTGCTTTATGGCCTCAAGGGGTTATTTTCCGTCGGTTTGTGAATTATAGACCGAGAACGTCGACGGCTAGATTGTCAAACGAACCCAAGAAGGGTGACGGCCCTAAATCCAAACAATTTAATGGCTAACACAGTTAGAATGGTATCTTTTAATTGTAAGAATATTAAACGGTCAGTTGAAAATGTACGTCATCTATGCGATTCTGCAGATTTAATTGCTTTACAAGAAACTTGGCTGTTGCCTGATGACCTACCGTTTCTGAATACAATTAGTACTGAATATAGTGCGACTGGAGTGTCGGCGGTTGATTTATCGTCGGGAATGCTGCGCGGGCGCCCCTATGGGGGAGTGGCGCTGTTATGGAGGAATAGTTTATTTAGCAGTCTGGAAATGCTACATAAAATTCGTTGAAATGTATCGCATTTACAAAATATACATACATACATACATATACTCACGGCTATAAATCCCTAGAAGGGGTAGCCAGAGCTAAGGAACCAGAAGTTCATCAACCACTTTTGGAAAGTTGAGTGGGGAAAAGATGGCAAAATAAAGGTTGTTGGTGATGGGTTTCCAACCGCATCGCCCAAAATCCCTTGAAATCCCCAATACCGTTAGTCGCCTCTAACGTACACCCACCGGAAGAAATGGGGTAGTGTTATTCTAAGCCAACACTACACAGCAATATGTATCTCGAAAAGGGCTTGTCAGTGACAAACTTGTTGCAAATTATTTAGTAAAGAGCGTTCCTATCTAATTTGAGCTATTCAGCCATGGGAGTCATTATCCTAAGAATTGTACTAACAAAAATATTAGTGCCTACATGTACCCACGACTATAAATCGCAAAAAAATGTAGCAAGGGCTTCAGAATTAGAATTTTAGTAGCTAATTTTGGAAATTGATTACGTAAATGTTCGTAAAATGAAGGTCTCTATTGATATTATTAATGTCGCTACAACCGCATCGTCCATACTCAGTTGAAGAGACCCAATACCCCAGGTCGCCTTTCACCATCTGGCGTCGGCGGAAGAAATGCA
Source organism: Bedellia somnulentella (assembly GCA_963576735.1). Taxonomy (NCBI): domain Eukaryota; kingdom Metazoa; phylum Arthropoda; class Insecta; order Lepidoptera; family Bedelliidae; genus Bedellia; species Bedellia somnulentella. The sequence goes on from CAUYWD010000047.1 coordinate 13,194, forward strand.
TTAGTGCTATTATAAATCGGCAGTACACAACTAATAAATAATAATGAAAAATATATACAAACATACATATACTCACAGCCATAAATCCCAAAAAAGGGTCCCCTATCCCTTCCCATCTGGAAGTTGATAGGGGACAAGATGATAGAAATTAAGATTCGTTAGTGATGGGTCTTCAACCGCATCACCAAAAAACCACTTAAAAAAGTCACACCCTTAGTCACCTTTTACGACACACGTACACATACTCACGCCGTTGGTTCCCATTGGTTAGACAGATACTATCGATCGCCACTTTGTACGATCCTGACAAATCTCTTTATGTCACGCGTCAAGGGTTCTTTGTTCGTTCTTTTCACATTTGTTTGGACAGTGTACTCTACTCACGTGATAGGGAAGGGCCCATATAGTCGTTTTTGTAAGAATACAATGTCACATGACTAAGGGCCGACGCTGAGTGCGGCATGGCATGGCAAAGGATTTCGGTACAGATATAGCATTTTTAATCTTATTACCATGCATATAGAATTCATTTTGACACAACGATGCCGAGGGAGGCCGCGGTAGGACAGAACGTCGGCATCGTTGTGTCAAAATAAAGTAAAATGAATTATATACTCATGGTAATGTAATAAAATGCTATATCTGTACCGAAATCCTTTGCCATGCCATGCCAGCAGTCAGCGCCGGCCTTAAGTGCAACTTAGCCACGTGGGTTTGCTCACGATGTTTTTCCTCACCGTTAACAACCATGATAAATTAGCCACACATATGAATTATACAACAGACAAAGTGGCGAAGGTCCGATCCGGGATTTGAACCTACACACGTCTACACGATAAGCGGTGTTTTAGCCACCAAGTTATCACGGTTGTTCATTTCTACTGCGTTCATACTATTCTCATGCTTCTTTCTCCGCACCCAACATTCGATACTATACATAAGCCAACCTCGATATATTTTTTTAACTATTTCAAGACATCATTTTATTTAGGATATTTTATTAATTACTTGTATAATTTTTTTTACTTGGGTTTAAACACTTTAGATGGTTGACAATAAACATCTATCATTCAATTTTTTATTTAAGCTACAAAGGTATATTTTTAAAATGTGAAGATAAATAATTATTTTTTAAAGATGAGTTATGTTATTTATGACGAAGGTCCTGAAATTTTGATATCGCCTTAGCGAAACCCAATAGGAACTAAGGGCGTGAGTATATATGTAATTGAAACCATCTCTCTCTCGAAGCAAACTTGGCTAGTTTGTATTTTAATTATTTCAATCTTTTTGTTCATGAAAACCTCATGTGGGGATTACACAGACCACCCCCAATAGACTCCGCATACAGTATATATTTGTATGAATCCAAAGTGGCAACTCTTAGAGGAAAGCACGTGTAGCGGGGAACAACGCACAATGCCTGTGATTGGCTCTTTCAAGGTCGCTCTATACTTGAACTCTTTAATAGTGATGGGACACATTTGAGAAATGATATTGATAAATTAGTTCTTAAGGAAAGAATAATAGATTTTAACATTAATATTTTTATTGAAAAGAAAGAAAGAAGTGGAAATACATATACATGGGCCGGTAAACAAAACCGGTGTCGTTGAAACGATAAGTAGCTTCAATCTATTTGGCTTTCATCTCGGGTAATTTAGAAAAACTCAAATATAAAAGAAATTCTATCAGAGCAAGATTTGAAATATTTAGATACTTGCTGGTACCCGCGACTTCGTCTGCGTCCTTTTAATTTTGATGTTAGGTTTTGCAAAAAGATTAAATAAAACAAATAAATAAATATATACTTGTACTTATATTTAAGAAATAATCTGTATACGGACATATTATACACAGATTAAGTTAGTCCCAAACTAAGTAAGACTTATATTATGGGATACTAACTTAACGATATATTTAATATTATATAGTACACATATGAATAATACCTAAGACTAAAAAACAATCATTGAAGCTCATCACATAAATATTGCTCTGAAATCGGGATCGAACCCGCAACCTCCGGACCGGATTGGCTTCGTAGTTCCCGTTCCGAAACCATTCCGTTCTAAAAGTATCTCTGTACATCCCTGACGTTATGCTAGAAAAAGACGTAATCACGATCAACGTAAAGAGTGAATGTGACGGAACTATGGTGTTGACCAGTTTAAATTGATCTCTTGAATTGAAATTCAATTATGATTTGATGCTTAGTAATGGAATGTAATACCGTCTTTTTGGTAGTTGTATTTTGTGGTTGATTTCCCACACCACTTTATAAAACATGTAGGCATTTCAAAGCAAAAGTAATAAATAAAACAGTATGTATAAATATTTTTGGTGCACGAACACTCAGTTCCTAGTTCTGGTCGCAACTGAAACAGTGCGGACAACAAATTTTATACTTCAACTCAATTAGTCGGACGTGTTGCCGATATCGAGTGCCCTGTAAGCGGAATCTATAGGGGGTTATCTATGGGGGATTATTACTAATAAATAAAGAATAAATAAAGGAACATTTTCCCGCCTGTGTCGAAATTTTTCTTTCCTTTATTTATTCTTTATTTATTTGTATTTTAATTATCAACTCTTATACAAAAACAACCATATCGACGCTAGAAAGGCAGAATGTATTAAGCGCCATTTCATAAATTGTCCACCAGAGCAATTTAAAGTTTAATTTTTTTGAAAAAAAATCATATTTCTGTCACTATGGCAGATATTGCTTTGAAAATGAAAACAGTTATAATTGAAAAGATTTTCCATGTATTCCTGTAAAAATAAGAGTTCTACATCTTCTACTTACAAAAATAAGGGACATAATACGTCCGCATCTAAAATCTCGGTCAGGTAAAATTGGCTGAAGCGACATCATATTTTTCGATTAATCCCCTGCAAAATAGGTTTAACGACCAATTAGATGTGACCACCAGAGGGGCAAAATGTTTTAATTCTTTTACGTTACTTTAAATATTCCATAAGAACGAAATAAACAGACTGTACAGAACAAATGTATCGGAGCAGAATGTCTTATGGCGTGAATTAACTGGTATTTGGTCATAATATTTAAATTTTATTAATATATAAATATACTTATTTTTAGTAATGGTTTTATTGCAATATCAAAATTATTCTAAAGTAACAATCATATTTTAAACTTAAATATTTTTTGGTCGTATTCCTGATTAGATACATTCTTGTTTTGCCACATTTAAAAACGTTACAGAAATACGACGCAAAAACATTATTATTAAGTATAGTTTTCATTTTTCAGTCTTCATTCAGTTTTTCTTGACCATAAGATCATATAAAATATCAGGTTTTCTTATCAGTATTAATCAATAAACTTACTTATCCCCAAAAAACAGTTTTGTTACTTAGGGTAAAAAAAACAAATCACATTAAATATAGAAAAATCTAGAACGCTTCATTATCAACATTATCTTTAATATCAGTATCTTGCAAAGTCTATTTAGCATTGCAAGGTTGTAGGCTAAAGTATTCTTCATTGTATCTCCGTGGGATGGCGAATGTCTTACAAAGCTTCATTAAATCTCCATGTTTTTATTTTGGGTGTTTTTGCTTGCTGTGTAGTGTCGGCTTAGAATAGCACTACCCCATTTCTTCCGGTGGGTGTACGTAAGAGGCGAATAACGGTATTGGGGCTTTTAAGGAATTTTTGGGTGACGCGGTTGGAGACCTATCACCAAACCTTTATCTCACTATCTTTTCCTCACTGAACTTTCCAAACGTGGCTGAGAAATTTCTAATTCCTTAGCTCTGGCTACCCCATCTACGGATTCATAGCCGTGAGTATATGTATGTATGTATGTATGTTTTTGTTTTGGGATCAGGAGTCTGTTATTGTATAAGTTATCTTCAAGGCGTCTGTTTCTACTGATAACTTCTTCTTTTTCTGCAAAAGCAGAGTCGCTCATGCCATTTTTTATTACAATGCTTGACGTGTTCTGTTTAAAAGTTAATATTCGGACCTTACTGATTTTACCAGCAAGATTGTTTTTGAAATATTTATCAGCTATAGAGTCCCAAGCCTGGAAATGACTGTAAGATAGTACTTCTACATTGTATGATTTGGGATTATTTCTCGCCAGCTCCAATACTGTTGCCCATTTTGTGAAGGCACAAAGACAATCATGTTTTCTACGCTTATTTCGATTTCAGCATGAACACTGTCTACAGGTATAGAAGTATGACCCGGAAGCAGAAAATTCATTCGTATTGTTTCAATATATTTACATGCCTGCAACGCTGTGTGAACCGCTGCAAAAACAATTTTGTTGCGATTTTGCCCACCGCAAAACTGTCACTATACACAAGTAAATTCTTTACCGTCTGCCGTTCATCAACCATTGTGAGGATAGTCGCAATCTCATTACCACCTCGTTTCCCATCAGCTTCTCCCCATGTGTAACAATATACCTACTTCTTGTGCTTGGCTTTTGTATATGGTCAGATTATAATCTGAATATTTGCGAGAGCAAGTAAGTAACTTTTAGACATTTTGTTATAAGTACGATGCTTTGGGCCTGTAAATGATGATCATTTGAAATAATTGATAGGTACCGAATAATTATAATACCAACGATGAAATCAAGTTCTGTAATTAGTAATTACACTGCGCAAACGGCGCCAAGTGGCACACCAACACACTCCCTCTCCCGATGAAGCCCCGCGGGTGGCTGAAGCGACAGTCTTTTAACCACTCCTATTTATAATATTAGCGTTTTTGAGCAATAAAGCTTACGTATTACAGTCTAACGACCATATTCTGTTTTGTTAAAGTTCTTTTGAATTGTTTTATGTCGCAAATATAAATTATTTGCAGATCACAAAAACAGCTTAAGTGCCAATTTTACCATAAGACTGATTCAAGTAAACTTGTATTAACAGCCAAAAAAGTGAAGAAAGCCGACCGGCAAAATAGTTTATGTACCAGTGAGCTTAAAATACAAACAACTAAAACGTATTAACTCACAAAATGTGCTTATTGAAACAAAGGCATTTTGGTTTATATCAATAATTGTTTATAATACAAGCAGGTAAAAATGCTTAACTGAGTAAAGATTGAAAATCTATATTTGATAAAAATGAATTAACGCAAAGTCTTTCACTATTTCAAGAAGGGTAAATTGTTTTATATTCCTTTCTTAACATAATGTATGTTTGAACTTACAAACCATATAAAAGGGTGGTTGTTAATACAAAAAAAAGTATCATTATTTCCAAAATCACCAACGTATTAAGCGCCAAAAAAGTGCTCAGATCAAAACGAGACCCACACCATTCGAAAGAGAAAAATCAGGCGATTCTAACGATGTATATAACTCAATTTCACCAAAAGTGGCGCTTAATACATTCTGCCTTTCTAGCGTCGATATATACTTTAATTACATTACTTGTAAACTGTAAATGCATTGTTGTAAAGGATGTTATGCCAACTTTTATCCCGAGTTTTTGTGCTAATAGTACTCAAATTACAGACACTGAAAAAAAACACAGTTACATAATTATTATTTTTTATTAAAATAGAATACATATATATTTACATTACCAAAAAACAAATAATCAAATTACTATGACTGTGGTTCAGATGCTTGCGGCTGAGCCTCTGCAAATTGTGCCTGCGATCCAGCGGATAGTGACCGAGGCTCCGAAGATTGTCTAGCATCAATGGCGTCTAGGTGCTGCTGAGGTTGGTAACCATTTTTATCAGCAACAAAGCTGACGGCTATGTGCTGACCGTCAGGAGCTATGTAACTGTAACTTCCTCGCACCAGCAGGCCTTGTTGTTCGGTGTCGTTCTTGTATTCACCTTGCTCTTGGCGGTTTGTTCCGTCACTGGTTTCGAATCTGGAATAGATTGGTCGGGTTCATTCATTGAATAATTTGCAAAATGATAATATTATAAAATAAATATAGCACTCTCAGAACAAAAGAGGTTCAAGTCCAAAAATAGTGATATTGAGTTACAGTCATAGAGAGGCATAAAAATGTGCTGATAAAAAAAAAAGGAGGAACGTAAAATTTGCTATCCTGTTTTTTTTAACAGTAAGTGCCTTTGTTTTACTATTCATCGGATAGAGCATACTTTTTTATATCTCTCTATGATTGAAACTCAATATCACTTTTAATGGACTTGAGCCTCTTTAGTTCTGAGAGTTATATGCTGAGATATTATACACAGATCAAGTTAGTCCCGAAGTAAGTAAGTTGGAATTTATTAGTATTTTGTTGTTTAAAAAATGGTTTTCAAATTTTGCATGACATGACTAGAAAGATTGAAGATTGTTATAACCGTATCACGTGATGTTCCAAGGATTAAGTACCTCTGTAATAGGAGTATGTTTTTAATTGAAATAATGTCTTTTTTTCATTTTTAAGGGGTTCATTCTTTAATTTAGGCATCTTAATTGAAATAGGGCTTCATTAAGGTAAAACATTTCAATCCATGTAAGGTATATTTTTACCTCGATGATGTAAACTGTTACATCGTGCGAGTAAATCAATTGCATACTCGTAAAGTGTACTAAAAAAAGCTAAAAGACATCCGAAATGTACATAAAATTACCGCTCAGAACAAAACTTTAATTTGTGAATTAGAAGAAAACTCAATTAAGGCGTTAAAGTCTAATTTAAAAAAAAACAATATAAGAACATGTTAGTATATGTTTCATGCAAATTATAGGAACACAACCGCAGTTCGGCGGCATATTAATAATAATAATCATTTATTTCGGAAATTAAAACATTCCATATACAGTTGAGACAACACAAAAAAAAATTAAAATGAAATTCACGACATTATTAAAAATTAAAAATCTTACACATCTACAGATAGACATAAAATTAAATGAGGCAATGTTAATTAAAATCATATTAAGTTACATAATTAAATTAGCATAAAAATAAAAATAAAAATAGAATTAAAAAATAATCAATACAAACAAATTATAAAATAGCAATAAAAATAATTTCTGAAGACGTTTAATATAATTGAAAGTAATTGTAATTGTAATATTACTTCCAACAGAACAATCTCTGTAATGTCGGCTTAGAATAGCACTAACCCATTTCTTCCCACAGGTGTCGTAAGAGGCGACTTAAGTTATTAGGACTTATGAAGTGATTGTTGGGCAATGCGGTTCGAGACCCATCACCAATAACCTTTATTTACAATCCTTTCCCCACCTAACATCCAAAAGTGGCAAAGGAGTTTTTATTGCGAAGCTCCGGCTTCCCTTTTCTTGGTTTTATAGCCGTGAGTATATGTATGTATGTTCCAATACAACTTTTCCCATAGCATTAAGATTTTGAGGACAAACATATGGCGTGAGAAGATTTCAAACGCCCTCTTTTTTTGGTTCCATTATTGTTGTTGTTATGTTATATCACTTCAGATCGTATATAGCAAATGGGAAACTTACTCAAAGTTGTATCCATTAACGTCAACTTCTGACTCCTGTTTGAGGATGTTCACTGGTTCTTGATGCTGCTGAGGATGAAACTGGTCCGCATCTTGAGGAAAAGCGCATACTAGGGCAAGCGCTACCGAAGCTAGTACAGTCTGTGGAAGAAAAACCATTTAGTCTTAATAGAGTTGGCTCTAAATTGCGTGCTCAATTCAATTATGCTTTTTTGCTTTAGTTTAAAATCCACCGTTAAATAAAATGTATTAATTCACGTATAAAATCCGCAAAGACATTTTCGTGAAATGGTCTGGGCAACTGCCATAATCAGAGAGTGGAAAAACTTAAGTGATACTGAGAAAGGCATATCGCATGCAGAGCACTGGAGGCCTAGTACGAGCATTATTATTTTATCGATACTACATAACATAACATAAACGTTCACGCCGAATATCCCCGAAGGGGTTGGCAGAGGTACTAATACTTCTGAACATCACGTGACTTTGTCACCTGGTGTTCAGAGTACCCACGTTTTGCATGGACAGTGTACTCACGTGATAGGGGGCAGGCCTATCGCCGTTTTGTACGAATACACTGTCACATGACTAAGTCCAACTCAGCCATGTGGGTTTCCTCACGATGTTTTCCCTCACCGTTAACATGGTAGTATATGTTTCATGCAAATTATACTATATTATATTATATATTATCGATACTCTGTCGATATAAAGGAGATTAAAGTATACGATACTATGTAAGTGCGAAAGAGATGGCTGCTTTATACCACAAATCATCTAGTTAAAAGATCGCTTGTTCTAGCTTTGCTGGTATTGGAGTTCGAAGGTTTTGTGGTGGTGGGTGGCTACGTACCAGGGGATAGTCGTCAGCTATATTTGGAAGTTGATAGGGGAGAAGATGTTACAAATAAAGTATCGTTGGTGATTGGTCTCCAACCGCATCGCCCATAAACTACTTTAAAAAGCCCCGTGTTTACCCGAGGGTAGAAAGGGGTAGAGACATTCTAAGCCGGCAATACCCGGCCTTCTAAGCCGGCACAATACGGCATTAAAACAAAACTTAGAATATAATAACAATACTTACAATCTTCAACATTTTAAAATCCTAAATCAGATGTTCACTACAACACAAACCCCAGACGACTTAACATAAAAACAAAAACCCGCCTAAATATATCCCTGTTTTATTGACAATACTGGTGTTACGTATACATTCACAGAAATTTTGGAAGTGCTAATGAAAATATTGAAGATATTTCAAAGGAGGGAGATACACATCTTGTAACAATATTTCGTGAATTGTGTAAATTGTTTGTTGTAGCATCACAATGTCCCCCAAATATATGAGTTTAACCTAGATTTTGTTTGAGTGCGAACTGTTCTGACCATCATAAGCATCATAGTGACCTAAGAGTGAAGGACAGGATTAGTGGTGCAAAATCTTTACACCGCAACTCTTCGTGATCAATGATACTAGAATCATCATCAGCAATTACCATATACGTATACCCGAAGGTCGCGGGTTCGAACCCCGCCAGTGTCGAAATTTTTCTTTCCTTTAATAACATCTTTTATTTATGAGTAATTACCATGTGAGTATAATTAATCTAATTCAAAAAAAAACTAGTATTATTTATTTTATAATAAAGACGAGCCGTAATACTCGACTTAGTCCAGCATAGAATTAGAGATCTTTTTCAAATTAATTAATTGTTTATAAAAAATGGGTATCCTACGAGGTGACTTAGGGCATTGGCATTGGACAGTGGAGTTTTTGAATTGATACTGAGGCGAAGTAGCTGAAGACCTATCACCGATTATCCTTCATTGACAATATTTTCCACACCTGTGAAGAATTTAAAATTCTTAAGCTCTGGCTACCCCTTATTGGGTTGTTAACCGCGTGAGTATGTGTATGTATGTATGTAAAATTAAGAAAAAATATTTATGCCTCCTCTTGTTTTCACTGAAAAATGTATAGCTGATAAACAATAAACAAAAGTAACTTCCTAGGTTTTTGGTCGGATTAAAGAGTAAGAAGCGACTAACGGTTTTGGGCGATGCGGTTGGAGACCCATCACCAACAACCTTTATTTTACCATCTTTTCCCCACACAACTTTCCAGAAGGAATTTCAAATTCCTTAGCTCTGGCTCCGGTATGTAAAAAAAACATGTGCTCTGGCAAAATACTAGCCTAGGGATCAAACAAAGGTCCGTAATTTAACAAAAGTACTTAGACAAAATTCTCATTTTAGATTTACATAACATAAAATAAACATAAACGTTCACGCCGAATATCCCCGAAGGGGTTGGCAGAGGTACTAATACTTCTGAACATCACGTGACTTTGTCACCTGGTGTTCAGAGTACCCACGTTTTGCATGGACAGTGTACTCACGTGATAGGGGGCAGGCCTATCGCCGTTTTGTACGAATACACTGTCACATGACTAAGTACAACTCAGCCATGTGGGTTTCCTCACGATGTTTTCCCTCACCGTTAACAACCATGATAAATTAACCACACATATGTCATAATTTAATGTTTTTTGACATGAATTCCTCATGTGGGGATTATTACTCATAAATAAAAGATGTTATATATGGGGGCGTATACCCGAAGGTCGCGGGTTCGAACCCCGCCAGTGTCGAAATTTTTCTTTCCTTTAATAACATCTTTCACACATATGTCTTTAGAAAATACAAATTGGTGTAGGCCCGACCCAGGATTTGAACACTAGTCGTTTGCACGATAACCGAGTGTTCTACCCACTGGGCTATCACGGTTGTTTTCACGTCTTTAGATTTCTGCTGAAAGAATTAGAAAATTACATCAATGTATTATATATAGAACCGCAGTCGTTATTTTTCCTTCTTGGTATAAAGGAAATAGAAAAAAACTTATATCACATCACAGTTTTACATATAACATATGGTTAAGTATAGTAGGTACAAATAGCAACATTATCACTAAATGATATTCCTTTTATGCAACCTTTGGATAGTGAGGCTACTTACAGTACAATTTTTTGCTTAAAATATCTCTTAGTCATTACTTCCCATGAGTGACGTACGAGGCAACATACGGTGCTGGGGGTTTATTTTTTATTGACAAATGTGGCTGAAAAACCAAACACCAACCATCCTTTATTTCAAAATTTTTAAATTCTTCATCAATCCGTTACTTTGGAAGGGTTTCGTAAAGAGAAGGAGCAACAAAGAAACTCTTTACATTCACATTTTTTCATTTTTTCAAAATATGGTTTGTACAATTTTGGGTCATATTTTTTACTTTATAAAAGATTTCCTACGCGACCAAACCAAACGCTATTTTGACATAATTAAACTAAATTGTCCATCATAAAACCAATCACATAACAAGAGAAGAAAAGTCCTCAGCAGATTATTATTCCTGGGAATAATGAAGGAAAATTTATAGCTTTACGGACATGGTCATGAGCGCGTTGGGTCCTTGTCGTTTAAAAAATCTCTAACACTGTAGTAAGATTTCTTTAAAAGCATTGCTTTAATTGTCTTTTTAAAAGATGCCACAGGCAATTCCAAAATGTCAGAAGGAAGTTTGTTGAACATTTTGAGGGATAGTCCCATAAAGGAGTTACTTACTCTGTTAAATCTCCACTTCGGTACGTTAAGTTTGACCTAATTTCGAGTGTTAACAGTATGCCTATCACTAACTTTACTAAATTGGTCAATATGCTTTTTGGCATACATTAAATTCTCAAATATGTATTGGCAAGGGACAGTTCAAATGCCAATATCTTTTTTCGCGCAACGAATACCTCGACCTTAACATGTAAATAGATCGGATAGCTCGCTTTTGTAAAACAAAAACTTTATGAGCATCACTAATATATAAAGAATAAATAAAGGAAAGAAAAATTTCGACACAGGCGGGAATCGAACCCGCGACCTCGGGTATACGCCCCGACGCTCTGCCTATTTATTAGTAACTAGTGGATCGTCCCAGCTTCGCACGGGTAGCGTTGTTTTTTTAAATATCTGAGGTTTCTCTCTTCAGTCACTTCTCAAGCATTGTGAAATTCAGCGCAATGTTTTCAATTTATTAAATTTATAGCACTCCCTAAACAGTGTAGTTTGGTGATTTTGAATGCGCTTTCATTTATTTATTTATTTATTCAGGTTACAGGGACCCATTGGTTAGTTAAAACACTTATGAAAAACTATATTAGTAACTTATGTTTAGGTATATTTACAAACTATTTACAAAAAATATTACAAAATACTGTCAGTGAGTCACCACCGTCAAATGCCATGGGACAGAAGACAGCAGCGACCCACATATGGACAGTCCAGTCTGCCTGCGATCATGTTCAGGATACTGTTGGTGCTGGCCCTCACCCTGCACACCAGGGATGCACATCTCTTACGCATCGTGGCAAAAAAGCAGTCGACCCGGGCTTCAGCAAACATACCTGATGCACTACAGTACCGGGACAGACCCAACAGCATCCGGAACGCATTGTTGTATTGGACACGGAGAGCGTTGTAGGCTTTTTGCGTATAGTTAGCCCACAGGCTGCAGGTATAGAAAGATGTGCAAGCCTCGGAAAGCCTCGGAATAAAGATATTTTAACTTCCTTAGAGCACCTGGCAAACCTGCGGGCCACCATGTTCGCCCTCACCGACAACGCCCTCCGTTCCCTATCTATATCGTCATCGTCTTTGAGACCGGGAGTCAACATATGTCCAAGGTATTTAAATTGAAACACTCTTTTGAGTGGGACACCCCCCAGATACACCTGTGGGATACTACTGGACACCTGTTTTCCCCCGGCCCCAAAGACCATGACTTCGGTCTTTTTCACATTATACAGAAGACCGTGCGTCCTTGCATAGTCTTCACATATCGACAACAGCTTTCGCAGCCCGCACACCGAAGCGCTCAGCAGCACCATGTCGTCAGCACAGCTTATATTGTTTACACACACACGGTCAATGTGACATCCAATTTCGGTGCTGCTAAGCGCGACGATGAGCTCGTTAACGTAAAGGTTGAAGAGGGTTGGCGAACTCAAGCCCCCCTGCCGTACACCACACTCCAACCTGTACGGCTCCGATAGTGAACCTGCCCATCTCACAGCGTTGACCTGATTTCCATACCAATATTTAAATATGCTGGTTAATTCCGAGGGAAAATGAACCCCCTCTAGCTTTTTCCAGAGTAGGTCGTAGGAAACCAAGTCGAACGCCTTTGAGAGGTCCAGGAAGCAGGCATACGTGTCTGTCCCCCTCTTCGTGTAGTAGTTGACAGCATGCTTAAGGCACAACACTGCACTCTCAGTCGATAAATGGGGTTGGAAGCCAAACTGGTTATGGTGAGGATGTACATACCTATTAAGCTGTGCATTAAGCAAACTGTCAAATACCTTCGCAATCACCGTCGCTAATGAAATTGGCCTATAATTTGTCTTATCTGCTAAATTTCCGGTTTTATTTTTAACGATGGGAACTACTACAGTTTTAATCATCTCTTCCGGTTGTAACGTTACGTGTCTTAAGTCTTAATCCCCTTATGGAAATAAAACCTAAGACACGAAACGCGGAGAGCAAGGAGACTAATAAAATAAGAAAGAAGTTACACCAGTCTATTAAAAATTAGATGTACACAATACAAAAATATTACAAGAAGGAATTATATAAAATAAATATAACTAAATAACGATACTGATGCGATTCCAAACTTCCACGTTCTGGCTAGAGCGAAGGTATTAGTAATCTCCAAAACCAGTAGTATAGCTGGCGAAATCAAAGGTCCAGATATCAATCTTTGATGATTTTTAGTCCACAAACCAATAAGACCAAATGATTGGTCACTTCGGAATACCACTCTGACTGGTTTAACAAATTCCGCCAGGGTATAAAATTATATATATTATTCTTAGGTGTTTTTAAGCAAAAGGACACCAAGTAGTAAAGGTTGTTCAATATAACAACGGTAGTAGTAGCTATCAGAAATAATACTTCAGTCAGATATCCTTTTTAAGGATCTCCTCTAGAATGATGAATCCGTTCCTCCTCCATAAAAAAACATCTTGACAATCAATAAAAAATCCCAATAGACAATACAACCTAAAAGAAGGATTTTTTAAAAAGAATTTCAGTTAACATTAAAAGATGAAAACAGATAAATTTGAATAAGTAAAATGTCCTAGCCTTACATTAAAAATAAAATTAAATTCCTGCGCTATCATTTTAGACACCAAAAATGAATTAAAATTATATCATTTAACATATTTTAAAACTATCTAACCTTCGTACACAAACACATTGAAAATTGATCACTAAAGAAAAGTTTAAGATAAAATAAAATTTGACAACTCTCAGCTCCGTCGTTGCCATAACAACAACAAAATAAAAACAATAACATAAACCAGAGAAATAAAAATATTATCGACAAATCGCAGAAAAATAATAAAAAGGAACTAAACAATGATATATAACCGCAGGAGACTAACATAAAAGGAAATAAATAATAATAAAACGGATTAACAATATTTACAGGTAAGGTTTTATATATTACACGGTACATAAGAATGACTAACACATAAATTATATAACAGTGACAATACTCTGGGCAGGTTGGGGCCAGCATATTTTAGATGTTCTATGCTTAGCCCATCATGCCCAGGGGATTTACCTCTAGACATTACCTTTATATTTTGCTCAATATCTTTAACTGAGAAACGGATATCTATCTTTTTCGGTCTATCAATGCTATCTGTTGACTCTGATAACCGCAGCGGAGAACTTACTTTAAAATGTTCTTTGAAGAGATTTGCTATGTTCTCCGCTCCACTGATACCATCGACACTCACGGAAAGGCCAGGCTTGCTATTCAAACTATTAGTACTTTTCCAAAATCCGCGAAAGTCTTTATTCGAATGGTGAGCGGCAATCATATCCATTCTAATTTGATGCGCATGGTCCTGACACCATTTTAAACGTGATTTAAAAATTTTCCTTGATAATATCATTTCATCATAGATGTTACCATGTTGAGGTTTTCCGTACCAAACCCACTCCAACATTTTTTGCTTAGCCTTTCCATGAGCCTCGCTCACGTGCATATTCCAACCGATCACTTTTCGCTTATTACGACGTGGTCGACTATCTGCCCGTCCTACCCTCGCCGCCGCGCTAAGTGCTAACACAATCTCACTATATAAAAAGTCAATAACCTTCTTATGGCTACTAATTGTACACATTTCGTCGGCACATTTACAACATTCTGCCGGAAAATCAATAAGTCTCAACCGCTGGTGGCATTCCTTAGTGTAAAGATCGATTTCGTCAGGTTTTCTGTCTCCCCATGTCACTTTGTTTACAAGCGTCACGTTATCAACAATTTTACACTGAATACATTCTAAAGTACACTCTATTACCAGTGGGAAGTGATCAGACCAGACGGCGTCGTATTTTACATAGACTGATGTTATTGTAGGTACCGCCGCTTGGGAAACAACACAATGGTCTAACCAATGACCTGTCCCGTGGGCCTCACTTACAAACGTATATGTTTTAGAATTTATTCCTATCCACTTAGTGTCCATACAAGTCCATTGCTGGCTATCGCAAATTTGCATCAGTTCTTTATAAAACAAACCCGCCGTCGGGCTCGCGTTAAAGTCACCTAGTATGTACACACACTCACTACTACAGGAGTTAATAATAGCACTCACCCCACTGCATATGTCTGTGAATT
>CAUYWD010000048.1:0-17458 GCA_963576735.1 Bedellia somnulentella
ATATCTGCGCGGGAGTGGTTGTTCCGGGGGGGGTGCCGCGCCCGCCCCCGCCCCCGCGCCCCCGCCCGCCCCCGCGACGCTGCGCGGCCGGGGGGAGCGCCCGCGACGCTTGTCTGCCTTGTAGGCGCTGCAACACACATTACTTTACTAACTACCCACGTTCCTCACTCGAAGAGATGGATACTTTACATTGTGCTAGGTTTACTTTAGTCTTCGATCATATACACTAGTGCGTTATATGGGCATCGTCCGAAAAGGGTGGCAGCAAAAATCAGTTTTGTTTTGCTCTCAATAATTCAGTGATCGCCAGTGAAGCAAGATGTTAAAATACAATGAAGTTATGACAAGAAACGTTTGTATTTGTGATTGCGATCGAACAAAAGTTTATTTTTATTCATGTGCCTTGTTTTTTTATATGCGACTTTAGATTTACTATTTTTTAGTAGTGCTAATTTAAAGCCAATTCACGCTAATGTATATTGTTTCATAATGTATGTAAGTATATATTAGTATATTTTCCAAATATTTTTTTGTATATTCTAATCTTTATGAATAAAAAACAATCATTCTCGAAATGGGCACAATGATACTGTATCGATAGCAATATTTGATCGAAGACTATAACTGTTCATTTAATTAGACTTCAAATTATATTCACTCTTAGCTAGGTTGAAATTGTAAAGATATTTTTAATATTAAGATCAAAACATCCAATGCTTATCATAAACACCAAGAAACACATGACAGTATGCTTAACTAATAAAGCTGAAATAAACAAAAAGACATGCTGTTAATAAAAGAAAATAAACCGCCAATAGCAAAGAACTGAAAAGACCCGACGTACGTCGAAGGAAACCAAGCGTGCTAGCACAGCTCTACCAACGAGTGCCACAGCGTATTACCATCAACTTCATTCCTGGAGCCGACATTTGTCCTCGGTGACGATGAACGGGTAACCTGACTTCTGATACCTGAATTTGGTCTCGTCAAATAGCGACAGTGCAACTAACCATTTTACATTATATAACAAAAAATATCTTAATTAGAGTTACAAAAATTTACATCCGTTTAAGTAGAGACATCTAAATCCCCGATGAAAAATCCTAACGATGCAGCCACTCGGACGTTGTGGCAACCTTCTGTGTCTTTACTTAAAGCAAACGCCTCGTGGTTCGGCGTTTATATAAACGCTCGTTTGATATGTCAGTAAAGATATGGTGTAACTTATTTCACTAAATATACTATAGACTTATACACTATTTGCTTCAGATACATTATTGCGCACTTAGTGATAATTTTATTCTAATATTGTACAAAAGCTGATTTCAATTCACTGTAGTGCTGTTTATCTTATTATTTATTTTTATATAAAGGTATAAAATATTATCTTTAAAATACTGGATATAATAGTGTTGTTGTATACCTATCAAGTTAGTTATATTCATGATTCATGAAATCAGTTTCGAGATCTAACTAGTGATTCCGGTGAATGTGTGACCATATTGTCATTGTACAACTTATGTTTATACCTATATAGAATTAATTACTAATATTTATGAGTCACCACCAATAATATTATAAATCAGCGCTGCCCGTGGTAAGTGATGGTATATAATAACCAACACAATCCACCGAGCAACAACTCAGTTACTGCCGCTTAAGTTTAAATATTCCTAACTCTATACAATAACTTTGGTTCTTTCGCGGTTACATCGCAACTAGAACCTCCTTGACATATAATTAGTTATCAAAACTAAGCACAAATGACTAAGTGTAAAATGACATCAAAAGCTGTAAATGCACATACAAACTGCTACAGTATATTAGTTATATATTAATATAATAACTTGATCAGTGTTAAAGCAGATAAAAATATGAATAAATTTACTAAATGTTTGGACTAAGGTTTAGTTTATCGGTTTAGTAAATATCTACAATTATAAGTTCATCTGAGCAAACTGTCTTACATGCCAAAATTTATTTGCGGACTATTTACTAAATGAGTTTAAAATTGTACGATTTGAATATGAATAAGTTTTCTTACAGTAAAATTTGGTCAAAATATGGTTATCTGTAGGAGTAGCGAGGCGTGAAGCGTTCTGTTCTGGATGGAGGCGAGTGAGCGACGGCAGCAAGCGTATTGTTAACATATCATCTATTATTCTTACTTCCTATACTTACAGTAGGTAATTAGGTTTAGTTATTAAGGCAAATTAGTTGTGGCAGCCAATACTTATGAGATCGGAATCAGATCAGAAGGACAAGCACGAGCCGTGTTTAAACTAGTTATCGCGTGGGATAAAGCAGCCATCTCTTACGCACTTACTTAGTATCGTATACTGCCATCTCATTCTAACCGTTATCGTGTCGATAAAATAGCGCTGGTGCTTGGCCTGCAGATCAGATCTGAATAGCTGATTAGATATGTTTTTAGTAATATGAATAGTAATAAACAATAATTCAAAAACCTGTACTTTTTGCTTTAGGTAAAAAAGTTTCAAGTAAATTTCTAACGTAATATTATTTACCGTCTAACCTAACCTTACGCATTGAAACTATATATGTTTATAAAGCCCGCTGTTAGCGTACATAATGATTATATCATTAGGTTATTTGTTCAATACTAATATAAAACTTATTTTTTTTAATGCTTAATTCTGAGGACATGTTAGTTTTAACGAGCTGTTACTCGATATACTATAAATTGTATAAATAAACTAGAAGTTCGATCCAAGAAATGGCACACTCTAGCCATTTCTTAATAAATTATTGTAAAATTTACCATTTGATGGTCTTTTATATTAATGGTTGAAATAAGATGACAAAAGATAAACCTACTCATCTTCTGCAGATTATTTAAATAATAAATATATTAAAAAAAATCTATAGCTTTTTAGCCACTTAAATGTTATTCTTCTCTTTTAAAAAAAATGGAAGACAAAATTTGGAATTGGTCTGTAATTTATTAAATAACCTAAGGTATTAAACTAATTCATATTTTAAAATTACAGGCATGAATATTAGTACTGCGTTTAGTAGAAACATCACAAAACAATTTTAGTTCAAACTGTCAGTGTATGGTTTGGCAACAGCTAAAATTTTATTTTAATGTTTCATATATAAAACGATAGCATTTCATTAATGGCAAAATATATATAAAACGGATAAGATATGATGAGTCCTGTAATGCCATATGTCATAACGTTATCTAATCGTTCTTACAATATATAAAACAATTAAATATCCCCGTTGTAGTTTAGAATACTGCATGATACTTTGGATCCTCAAAGCTTGTCAAGTTTTACAAACTTTACAAGCCTTTTCTTATGACATCTGTCGGAGACTCATCCTTCAAAAAATTCAATTTAAAATAAACTTAAATCAAAATCAACTGATTTTAAGTGAATCAAAACTTCGTCTCAGAACCCAAGAATGTAACAAAAGCGCGTTCAATCAGTCAGCGTCAAGTTACTCGGACTCGTGTATCCCGGACTCGTTATCTTCATCCTTCGCGTCCAGTCGGGTCTTGAGGTCGTCGATGAGTGCGGCGGGCGGCAGCACGGGCTGGTCCGGGCCCGGTCCGGGGTCCACCGCGCAGACCACGCCGCCGCCGCTGACCGCCAGCCGCGTGCTCTTCCACTCGGCGACGCGGCCGTCCACGTCCAGCGTGCTGCGCTTGGACCCACTGGTCGGAACACCATCGCGTCAGAAACCCACCAACGTTACATCCTCGACGCAGATTCAACACAAAATAAACGAAAAGTAAACTAAATCGGGTCTGTTGTTTAGTTGCATGCTTAGTGTTCTAAATACACATGCTATTTACACAAAGGCATGCGATTTTAATTACATACTAATGTTGTAACGTATCGATCTATGTTAGTGTCGTGCAGCCAAATCTAAAGCTTTCGATGGCGTAAAAATACCGCATCCCGATTGGTCTATATCTATGTAAGGGAGCGTGCGGGCATGCGGGGTGGTGGGGGTAGTGGACGGGGGTGGGGGGCACTTACTTGGCAAGGGGTACGTTATCGCGGTCCGCGTACGCGTCATACAAATACTCGCTGCAACAGACAACATCACGTCAGAGCTCGGCCCGCTACGCTACGCTTTATAATTACGAATAAGCGAACATTTTGAACGATTAAAAATATTTTTTAATTATTCAAAACTAAATTAAACTCTTAAATTTAGATGTATATGTTATGTACATGAGTCAAATCAAACGAATCAAAAATTTGATTAAAATAAATAAATCAAAAATTTGATTAAAATAATATCAAAGAAATGATTTCGAGTTCTAATCGCCGCCGCTATTGATCAGACGATATTAACGGCATCTATTAACTGTAACGCGAACTACAAGCGATGTAGCGAGACATGCGCCGAACGACAACCATTCCAACGACAGATCATTCATTCATGCTCACTGGAAGAACTTAAGAGGTAATAACACTGGACTTCCAGTTTGCATACATATAATTAACACAAAAACGAGAAGGCACGATGTGATAGAAGAGCACAACAACATACCTAACACAAATGACAAACATAAAATCGGCTATGACAACTTTACTGTCATTTGACTACGAATTGTGTTTATTTCTTCAGACATTATTTGTAATATTTTTAAGTTAGGACCTCATTCAAAGCTGCTTAAACAAAACTTTCCGTTAAGTAAATATTAAGAACAAAACATGAAAACGATTCGTAATCAAAGGACCCGTCTAAATGAACATCAGCTAAATAAGGCTGGACAAGATATAGTAAAGTTACCGGAGGAGGCGTGGGGTCATCGCCACCACCGTTGCCGCTGGTACATCGGCTCATACTCGCTGTGCGGAAAACATCACAATTATACTATCGCGAGACAACCCCGTTAATTATTAGGTTAACTAAATATTTCTTCCCTGTTACTTTCATGTGATGGCGATGAGTGATTTATCAAAATTATACAAACAAACCAAACAAATTCAATCAAAATAAATAACTCTATCACTAACTCTAGCAACTAACTGGGTAGTGATTTTATAATGCAAACTAATGTTAATTAATCAGAGGAAATCACATGGGTCTTCCAAAATGCTATAACAAAACTAAATACACTTTTATAATCAACACCGCAAGCTCTTCAACCACAAAGTGACATGCTTCTCAAAAAAATAAAGTCAATTATGAAACATGATAATCGCAACCAAAAACTGTGAAATGCAATACAACTTCGAATCTAAGATGCAGGAGAGTGAACGGCAATAGTCACTTGATTCCGCTCACTGGGTCATTCCATTCGGTCAGGACTAGGTCATTCCCATTCTCTACTTACAGGACATGAGGTGCACAACAAACCCAAAATCGAGTCTACTCAACAAAGTAAACAAATAAAACCACGAAATGTTAACACAAATTGAAAAAGTAAATAACAAAAACAAAAAGTAACTAAAATATAATGATGATTGTGCTAGTTGACGAATTAGATTTCATATTATACAATGACATTTCTATAGTTTATTTACTTTCCACAGATATATTTTATCTAACTGCAAAGCACCTGGCTCGAAATGGTTAAACTGCGAATACAATCATCATTATAGAATAAGATGGTCGATGAATGATATTATGATGTAATAGTAGACGTTTAACATTTCCAGCAATGTGACGATTTTCTTAATAAATGGAATTGGTTATCAAGTAATTACAGGAATCACGTATTAAATGTATAAGGAACTAGAAATGTTAATGTCTCAAAATTTTATGCATATTAAATTAGAATCTGAACCATTCATCTTTCATTTCTACACTCTCATCAAAAATCATCTCCTATTCATTTTAGACACATAAGTTAAGTAAGTAAATAGTAAAATTAGAGCAAAATACTTATATTGGAACAAACATTCATACAAATAAACTTTATTCAGCTGGGTAGTATCGGCATGTCGTGTGTATTCCTAAGAGGTGTATAGTATAAAAGGGTTTATGAACTTTTTAAGTGACTTTGACATAGGCGATACAGCTGGAGACCCATCACCAACAACCTTTACAATCTTTTCCCCACCCATTCAACATCTAAAAGTGACTGAATTTCTTATTATCAAGTTCTGGCTACCCCTTTTAGGGCTTTATAGCTGTGCAAATAACTATGTTTGTAAGTTACATAAATAGAAACGTTGAAGCAAAGCAATCGCTCATTCAGGTTCCTAACCATTCGCTCACTAAACCGTTCACTCACAACTCATTCACTCCGAACTGACATAAATCCGTATATAAAAGGTTACTCACGCCTCCACTAAGGGTCCAGGGTAGGGGTCCAGATGCAGATAAAGGCGGGCGAGGCGCTGCGACACCAACATCAGCGGCACGAACAGCAGCACGCACCACGCCAGCGAGATCCAGTAACCGTTCTGTACGTATGTTCAATTTATTATTAGCAACATTGAGGATATAGAAATTGACAGCATACTTTATCATTTCAAATAATATGGCACGTAGAAAATATATTAATTCTTAATTTCAGTTTATTAACATTAAGGGCCTCCTCACGGAAATACATTGATTTTGGTTTTCTGTAAATTCCGTTTTATGATATTGCTAGTAAAATATATGTTACTGATTACTTTATGGTCCCAAAATATAAACATACATAACATAAACGTTCACGCCGAATATCCCCGAAGGGGTTGGCAGAGGAACTAAAACTTCTGAACATCACATGACTTTGTCACCTGGTTTTCAGAGTACCCACGTTTTGCATGGACAGTGTAGTCACGTGATAGGGGGCAGGCCTATCGCCGTTTTGTACGAATTCACTGTCACATGACTAAGTATAACTCAGCCATGTGGGTTTTCTCAAGATGTTTTCCCTCGCCGTTAACAACCAGGAAAAAACAACCACACATATGACAAATTGGTGTAGGCCCGCCGGGATTGGAACACTAGTCGTTTGCACGATAACCGGTGTTCTACCCATTGAGCTATCACGTCGTGACGACGACGTCATGCACGTCGAGAGCATAGCTTTAACGATAATTTTCACAGCAATCCTCACTAATTTAAAGTTCCCACTCACCATAGGCATAAGTATCTTCTTGCAGAACGCGTCCCTGGTAGCATTGTACGCGTGCGACAGCGGTCCGCAGCGACCCACGTCTTCATGAGCGCCCGCCGACAGCCGGTCCAGGTACGCCAGCGCCGCTGACGAGAGCGAGGCGCTGAACTCCGCCGTCAGCTGAGGGGAATGAGGTGGAGGTTGATAAAATAAGTTAAGATATGACGGGTTTTTGAAGGAGTTATCGTACTACAAGCGAATAGTTAGGTTGAGGACGTAACTGATAATTGTACACTTTTGTGTACTGCACAGGTGAGACGAATAACTTAAACTGTATTTCGTAAACAAACAAAGCACATTAAAAACGTAGAACATTAACAGGGTCGTTTCAAGACTTCCCTCTCTTAAATAGTATTTATGCATTACGGTCCTTCGAGCCGACTATCAAAATGTTAAAACTGACCAGTAATACAAATAGTACATACATTGTGTATGAGTTGCGGCCCCTGCGTGTTGAGGAACATCTCAGCGTGTTCTGTCTCCTGCGTCAGTTTCTCCACCGCCTCGCGCAGGGACGAGTAGTTGAACTTCAGACCGTCGCGGAGGCGGATCGCCGTTTCCTGCGATACGATAGGATTATGTAATTACGGGTGTTCATTCAACCGATTTTCGAATGCAATATAAAATAAACTATGTTGGTGGGGTGGGTAGGATAAAATTCTTCTCTATACTGGCAATAAACTACTAAAGGCGTTTATTGAAATAATATTGGTTAGTACAGTAATTTACATGTATAATACTTGTTTATCTCAAAGACATTTTAGCTACCAGTAGGTGATATGTGACGCATGGGTGCTTGGTTTAACTAGTATTATAACTGTACCATATACTCACGGCAATAAATCCCTTGAAGGGATAGACTGAGCTTCAGAATACGAAACTTTTCATTCGCTTTTGGAACTTGAGTGGGGAAAATATTGTAAATCTAACATATGATAAATGTATTATGTGTTTATACTTCCGCCTAATTGTACTTCTGTGGAAAACTGTTAAATTTTATGTAAATATTTTATGTTTGGTGTGCAATAAAAAGTTTATCTATTCTACATTACCTGCTGATCCCGGGAATAATTAGTCATGATGATGATGATGATGTATAGTATAGTTACCTGCAGCTCCCGGGAGTAGTTGGTCATGGGCGCCACGATGCTGGCGTGGTAGGCGGCCAGCAGGTCGGCCGCGTCCTGCAGCTCGAAGGTCACGTTGGCGAAGGCGGCGCGCCCCCGCAGCTGGGCGGCCGTGCTGGACAGCGTGGCCGACAGCGCGTCCAGCCGCAGCGACGTCATGTTGGTCTCCAGCTGGAACAACATTTGCATTGTTATTTTCTAACTTTTAGATGTAAAACAGAAATTTGCACACATTGTGAAATCACAACAACTTTTTAAAGATCCTAGCGAACTTCTCGATTCTTTATCTAGATTAATACAGTGTAAAATACATGTCACACACAAGAATAAAATTCTTGAACCCACAGAGACCTGCATTTCTTCACTCATTATCTCTTTGCGACTTCACTTGGCTCGCCGGAAAAACCTGCATATAGTGAGTGTATACGCTGCCACTCTTGCTTCATCTGTTGACGACAAGGTGCAATTTTAGGAAGGCCTACGAGACATACTGCAAGCTATACCGTCGTGTAATAAACTTATCCTGCTCGGTGGCTTAAACGCGCGTGTTGGTACGGAGAATAACACCTGAATAAACTCTGAGTGCTGAATTTAACCTCAACGTCACTAATACTTATTTCTGACTCCTTGCATAATATACGACTACGTGGATGCCTCTACGTCCCAAGAATCGGGATCTACTAGACTACATCGTAGTTCGACGATAGGATCTGAAAGATGTACATGTCACAGATGCCTTGCGAGTAGCTCAAAGATAGACAAATCACCGTCTTATTAGATCCAAAATGAGGCTGAACATCAAGCCGCTAAACAAAAGCGAGCACAAAATCCCGGCGAGACTAGCATTTACCAAACTAGTTCATTACGACGAAATGCGGCGCATACTTGACACTGAATGAATAAAGGATGGCAACTTTGTACCAAACCCCTGTAAGAATTTCCCAACGAGTAATTGGTAAATCTCAGAAGAAAAACCAAGACTGGTTTAATTATTCTGATATTGAAAAACGGAGACTCGTTGAAGGCTACAGACGCGCTTTGCAAAAGCAGTCCAGTACTCAACATCATACAGCAGGAACTCAAAGTGAGCTTGCATGGAGTGAAGAATCGGTGGTGGAAGAAGAAATCTGACGAACTACAAAATCTTGCTGACGGTAATAAAACCGGAAAATTCTTTGAAGGCTTTGAAAAACTGTCTTTGGTCCCAAATGCAAGAAAACTCTCAGATGACAAAACCATGCAACTGACTAATCCAACAGAAATACTTTTCGCTTGGAAGAACATTTATAAGAAGAAGAAGAAGAGACATTTATTCACATTTGAACTATTAACTACTACACAGTTTACATGAATATTAAAATTATAAAAGAGACATAAAAAGTGATACAAAATAAAATAAAATAAATGAAACAAATGTGAATAGGTCCATTTCAACGATGTCCTGAATCCATGAACACAAGGAGCGGATCTGTCCTCTAGGGAACCTGCCCATAACGTCCGAACTTGATATATCGCCGTTTTTCACAGAGTTCTACAAAGCCACCCAAAGAATGAATAATGGCAAGTCACCAGGCTTTGACACCTTCAGAAGTCTACAAATATGGAGGACCCAACATTAAGAGCAAACTATTTGAACTTGTTTTATACATATGGGAGACGGAAATTACACCTCAAGACTGAGGAAAAGGAGGCTTATCAGAATGCGGCTCTTACACAGGTATCTCATTCTCTGCAGTTGGCAAGATATTATCCCATATAATCGATCAGTCTGTGAATTATTTAAGCAATTTTTGTAACGGACTACGTTTGGTGTCCGCTCTATTTTATTAAGAACCTTATCACAACCAATACTCACCGCATCCAGTATCTTATCAAAGTTGAAGGTCGAAAGCTCCGTATCGGCAATCTGGCGCAGTTTCTCCTTGGCCCTGCTGGACAGGATGACGATGGGGCGGTCGTTGCCCAGGGAGGCGGGCGTCCAGGGGGTCTGCCGGGACAGCTGCGACTCCAGCTCCAGGCGGAGGGACGAGATGTTCAGCACCCGGTGCAGGGATAACGTCTGGAGGGAAAATGAGATTATGTAGAGCTGTTTGAGTCATTTAGGGCAGAGTGTTTTGCTATGATTAACGTTATATTTCTAAGTGAAGGCGAATTGTCGTTTTCAATGATCATTTATCTTTATTTTCACTGCTCGTACAGTGAACTGTATTTTGAAATATACACTTTTGCCATGATTTTTGCATGATGCTATGTTAAGCCAAAAATGGAACACCGGGGCGGCGAAAAACTTAATTGAAGATTTCAAGAGCCAATAGTAATTAATATCATTGTTTCAACCTTCGCATCAGAAACCAAAGCCTCTGCCAATACATTGTAAATTACTAACATAGGTTAAGTTTTACTAATATTATATGGGCCTTGTTGCCTGCAAATAAATGATTTATATTATTATTATTTTTGGTTATCTTTTAGATTCTCGCCTCTCCCACGGCCGGAACAGAAAATAAGAATTTTAAATGGGAGAGGCGGTACTCCCCGACAAGAGCACAGTCGGTCAGGGACTCAGGTTCAAGAACCGACGGACGATCCGAGCAGTATCAAGCAACAACGCCTTCTGCATTTGTGCTGGAACCGACACGCCACAGAAATCCTCAAGTTGGTCGCGAGGCTGGTTGGAATTAACCCGTTCGCGGACAAAACAATTGGGATTATTTCTGTCGAAGTCACACCCCACATGTCGGTGATCTCGTGAGCCAGATCGAGATACTTGCGACGCTTCCCAGTTTCGGCTTTCACGAGACCCTCGTCATGAGGGATAGTGACATCCACTAGAAATACCCCCGACTACGAACAATCCCATACCACGATATCAGGCTTATTCGCTAGAATAGTCCTGTCTGTGATAACGAATCGGTCCCAATAGATTTTGTCACGGTTGTTTTCTAGGATCGGCTCCGGTAGATACTTGTAATACGGCAGCCTCTGTTGCAAGAGTCCGTATTTCAGAGCGAGCTCCTGATGTAGGATTTTTTACATTTTACAGCAACATTTTCTGAAATATACGAACTTGAATTTTGTTGCATGTAAGCTTAGGCATACATTCCATAATTACCTCATAGATAGTCTGGTTGTCGTGGCAGCGTCTCAGTACTGAAGTCATGTTGAAGTCAGGATCCTCGTTGGTGTTGAACACGATGCGCTCGTAGTTCACGAACTTCTCCAGGTCGCCGAACAGACGGTTGTCCTTTTGCTCGCTGGAAGTTATTATTATTTCAGATTGAGGGGATTTACTGTTTATAAAGTTATATTGTATTATTTGAGAATCTTTAAATGCATTTATATTTAGAAGAGATTATTCAGGTTTTTAAAATTTAATTTTAATAGGTCAGGATTAGTTGAGTCACTTAAAAATGGTTTAAGTAATTTGTTTGTAATGAACAAGTAGTGATAAATAATTAGTAACCATGACGGAGTGGTCTATTATAGTATAATAAAGTAGCAGTTACGGGTAATTTTGTAAAATTCTAAAATATCTAATGTAACAATGTTTCTAATTGTATTTAATGTTTCTTCTGTGTAATGTTATATGATATGTACTTGAATAAAAAAATAATCATGTAACAATGTTAAGCTAACTATTATCATTATGTTCATCATAATCATTATCATTAGATATTTAGAAACATACATATTCACGTCATTATTTCCCATTGTGGTAGACAGAGACTATCGTGACTGTGTACTACCTGGCAAATCTGTTAGCTTCGTTTACGTGATAGTATTGGCAGTTACGTTATTAGTAGTAGTGTAGGTGAAATCAATATGGCATTAGTGGTGTTATCGGTAGTGACAATACAAGTGGTAGTAGCAGTGAGGGTAGTGTGGGTAGCAGTGGTAGTATTGACAGAAGTGGTAGTGTTGGTAGAAGTGGTAGTATTGGTAGCAGTGGTAGTGTTGGTAGAAGTGGTAGTATTGGTAGCAGTGGTAGTGTTGGTAGAAGTGGTAGTATTGGTAGCAGTGGTAGTATTGATAGAAGTGGTAGTATTGGTAGCAGTGGTAGTATTGGTAGAAGTGGTAGAAGTGGTAGTATTGGTAGCAGTGGTAGTATTGATAGAAGTGGTAGTACTGGTAGCAGTGGTAGTATTGATAGAAGTGGTAGTATTGGTAGCAGTGGTAGTATTGATAGAAGTGGTAGTATTGGTAGCAGTGGTAGTATTGATAGAAGTGGTAGTATTGGTAGCAGTGGTAGTATTGATAGAAGTGGTAGTATTGGTAGCAGTGGTAGTATTGATAGAAGTGGTAGTATTGGTAGCAGTGGTAGTATTGATAAAAGTGGTAGTATTGGTAGCAGTGGTAGTATTGGTAGAAGTAGTAGTATTGGTAGCAGTGGTAGTATTGGTAGAAGTGGTAGCGTTAGTATCGGTGCAGTGTAGCGGTACGCACGTGAGCGGGTCGCACACGAAGCGCTGGCCCAGCAGCCCCAGCAGAAAGTGCGCGCCCAGCAGCAGCGACACCGCGCCGCCCAGCACGAACATCAGCAGCATGCCGCTGCCGACACACACACGTTATTGGCAATGCAGAGTTGGGCCAAGTGTGACCAATTAATATGTAAATAAATACTAATAAACTATTTATAAAGGAAAGAAAAATTTCGACACTAGCGGGGATCGAACTCGCAACCTCCGTTCTCGACATCTATCTGTAAACGTAAACAAGTGGCCTTCCGAACTTGTAAAAGAGGGAGATAGGTAACGCTAACACTGCTTAAAAAGTGTAAAAGAAACAAAGGAATGAAGAATTTCGCACTGGTAGCCACTTGACACGTTAGCTTAATTGGCAGAGCGACGGGGGCGTAAAGTCAAAAAAAAGTCAAAAAGTTTATTCTTCAAAATTAAGTTAAAAACTAACATTTTTTGAACGTAATTTTTTTTTAAATTTATCATTAGTCCGTTACTTCGGAAGGTGTTCGTAAAAAGAAGAAGCAACAAAGAAACTCTTTACATTCACATTTTTTATTTTTTTAAAAACATGGTTTGTACAATTTCAGTTTATTAACATGTTTTTACTTTATAAAAGATTTTCTATGCGACAAAACCAAACGCTTGTTTGACATAATAAAAATAAATTGTCCATCACAAAAAACCAATCACACAACGTGAGAAGACACAAGAATCACATAGCGTATACCCGGAGGTCGCGGGTTCGATCCCTAGCGTCGAAATTTTTCTTTCCTTTATTCATTCTTTATTTATTAATAATAATCCCCACATGAAATTTCCACGAACAAAAATATTCTTATTAATATGTATCCTCACAAAATAGAGAGATATGGAGACTTGACCAGACTAAAACTTGGCTAGCGTGGTGGACGTGGCCTATCACCCTATAAACAGTAAACCCAAACCTTAGAATTACATGAGCTGTATTTATAGTCGTTATGCGACTACATTACTAGTCAGGGATAAATAGCCTTTATTTAAACTTAAAATAGCAGCTAAATACCTGTACGCCTAATTTAAAACGGATATATTTACCTGATTCAGAAACATAATAATGGCACAAATACAATGAAATACTAAAACTACTGTGTTTAATTCAGACATACATCTACTCAAGTTATTACTCACCGTAGCGATAAACAAAAACTATCCAATGCCACATTATAAGAGCCTTATAATCATCTATCAACTTCCAAATGTGGCTGAAGAGTTTGTATTCTCTATTTTTTTATCTCTCATTCTGTATCAAAATTTTCTATAGTCGTGTTCTACTGACTGAATTAGGATATAAAAAAAACACCTAGTTATAACTATTTGTAATATTCCAACTCACCACAAAAGCGCCCTTGAGCCGGCCCCTTTATTGCAGCAATCGTGCGCGCCGTACGCATCCGGCCGCTTCCCGCACACACCGCACGATACGCCCCAGGTGCCCGCTAGCACCATCTATAGGCAAGAAAATAATAAAAACTTTAAGTTCCTTAAAATTTAAGGAAATAATTGAATAGCATGAACAGACGAATGAACAATCGAATCTTTTGGGGCAGATAGTAGGAAGCCTAGTAGTAATATGTTATCATAAACCTACTAGGCTTCCTACTACTATTACTAGGCTCAACATTCGTTCGAAAAATTATGTAAATGGATCGTTGTATAAAATTTATTTCTATATAAAAAAACCTTCCTTACATGTAGCTGTATTGGCATGTAATGGGAAGGAAGGTATATTCTGCATGAAAATCCATATACGACATCCTCCAATAAGTACATTATTCTAGTTCTTTCGATCTCCTTGAATGATGAGGAGGTGCTGGCATCTGGTGATGAGGAGGAGGCATTGCTCTGTTTTATTGATATACTCACAGATAACAAAGCCAGTGCCGCGGCCAAGGCAGCCCAGTGCGCTGGTTCCAGTAGTTCTGTCAGCTCGTGCAGTCTAGAACTCAGGAGTTCCGCGTTCTCCTGCGATGATGCGGCGGCGCGCTGGCACTGCTCGGTGATGGACGCCGAGATTTCACGGAGACGGTCGCCTGGAACGAGGGTGTGGGAGTAGTTGTATGTCAGAGTTAGGTACAGTTGAGGTGTAGCCAAACTACATATGATAAAAACGTTGTGGATTAAGTTAGACTTTTGTAATATTAGTTATTTACTGTAAATTGCAAAATTAGAAAGAAGTGTGTATGACGTACTCATCATAGTAAGGTGCGTAATATTTTATTCAACAAACAATCTAGTAATCTTTGAAATACTTTGAAATAGTATTTTAGGATATATTTATGGTATGTAAAAATATGTTTATAGTTTATGGGTGGTTTAGGGATTACTTCATTGAACTTTAATTATTTATTATTATTAATTATTAACATAAGAATTGTGAAAGGTAATTGAATACTGGTATAATAAAAAAATACATTTTCATATTATAAAGCTATACATTGCGAAAAATCTGATATGCAACATTATCAAATGACGCTGGGAAAGGTCCCCATTGATTCTTACCGACTTTCCGATGCTGCGTGCGCATGGCGGGCAACCTCGCGGCGGAGTGCCTGGCCACGGCGGCGGCCACGTCGTCCAGCACGCGCTGGCCGGCGCGCACCTCGGCCGCCGCCTCGCCCAGCACCAGCCCCGACACGTCCGCCAGCAGCCCCGACACGTCCGGGATCTAAACACACACCAACTCTATACTTGACCACGAGGCAGAAGTGGGATCAAACACTTTATCCCACTTCTGATATCCACATCAATCTATTTGTGAGACGGAAATATTCGCAAATTTTATTCTATTAATCAATCGAGGAAAGAAAAAATCGACACCAGCAAGACTTGAAAACGCGACATCCCGGTCTACGCCCCGATCACTCTGGTAACTAAGCTATAGTGTACTAAGTAATACTGTCGCGAAATTTATCTTTCCTTGCTTCAGGGTGTCAGATATTTGTAGCATAAAAGTTGAGAATTAAAAATTTAATAATTAATCCCCAATCGGCTATCCAAATACTTACACATAAAACAACATTATAACTTAATTATGGTTTAAATGAAATAACAACTTAAATGTAACATAAAAATGTGCAAAAATCAAGGGAAAATAGTAGTGATCGAAACAAAACAGTGTATACTTACGGTAGGGAAATATTTATCCAGCATCTTATCCGAGAAAGCGAGGAAAAAAGAATGGAATTCATAAAAATAGTGTACAAGTTAGTATTGTTACCAATGATAATTCATAATATTAACAAGCAAAGACGAACTTAGTCAATCTGAACAAATGAGCGACAAAGAAGACCATGAACGAATTATATCAGAAGTGCGGTGTTACCTGGTTGAATGTAAGTGGTTACCTGGTTGTAATGTAAGTGGTTACCTGGTTGTAGTGTAAGTGGTTACCTGGTTGTAGTGTATGTCGGTGTCTAACCGTCCGATGTCGTACTTCTCCTGCAGCTTGCGGCACTGCGGCTGCTCGCAGTGGCGCAGCGTCAGCAGCAGCTGCCGGCGCACCTTGCGCAGACCTGGATGGAAGAACGGGTTGTAAGGGCATTGACGGTAAAGACACTTGTACATAATATGTACAAATATGTACAATATATTATTATGACTCCTCAAAGGATGGGAGGTTAATTTTTTTTTCAATTATTTAAATGCACGATTTGAAGGAAGTCGGTTTTGTAAAAAGCGGTGACCAAACTTATTAGCGGCTTAAGAAAGTGCTTGAGGTAATTTTATTAAAAAAAAAATTTTAATCCACAACAACTTCGGGAAGTTCATTTCAGATGGAAAATTACGGTTTAGATGTCATTCAAATGTGCGTGACTAAAATTTGTAATTTGTACTTTTTTCTTATATGTTATTTTTAACTTTTTGTTAAGTAATATATTTTTTTAACTTAATCGCATTGTTACGGAAGTTAGAGCGAATCGGAAATTAGTGAGGATACTATTTTGAATTGTATATTTAATACTCAAACGTGTTATAATTTGAAACCATTATTATTCCCCAATAGTCCGGGCAGTCCACTCACCCGTGTTGAGATGCTCGGCCTTGTACCGCAGCTCGTCGGTGAGGTTCCTGACGCGCAGCAGGTCGTGGTGCGCGGACCCCAGCGCGTCCACCACGCGGCGCAGCGTGGACACGGACACGGCGCGCGACCACTCCGCCAGCTGCCCGGCGATGCGCGACCCGCTCGCTGCACCGAACAGTATTAGCAGGACGAGTCATACGTCAATGGGCACTGACTAATATCAATAGACCATAGCAAGAAGTCGTTTAACATTAGTCAGTGCTCATTTAGATATTAGCAGCCAGCGTAATTTGAACTGTTATTTGACAAGCATCCACCAAACGCAGCGTACATACAAACATGGCGCTTACATTTTGTGTGATGGTAATTTCTCGTTCTTTGAGGATTTTAATTATGTCGGAATATTGTTAGAAGATGTTAAACTATTTCAATAGCCTGACAACATGAAAGTATGTATTTGATATTTTGGCAAAATTTTGCAATGATTTTTAAGTTACATATTGCTGTGTAGTGCCGGCTTAGAATAGCGCTACCCCATTTCTTCTGATGGGTGTACGTAAGAGGCGACTAACGGTATTGGGGCTTTTAAGGGAACATTGGGCGATGCGGTAGGAGACCCATCACCAAAAACCTTTATTTAACCATCTTTATACCATATTTATTTAATCATCGACGTTTCAGCCAATACAACGCTTACTGTTGGCCATAA
>CAUYWD010000049.1:0-52500 GCA_963576735.1 Bedellia somnulentella
TACACTTTTGCGTTCACAATATACACATATATCGAACTCGCGCACGTAAGCTCACACCTGACACCATGTAGTATTGGGAGCAGAGGAGATGCAGTGAAACGGCCTGTGTACTCAAAGCAACTGATTTATTTCATAAGTACCCCAAACATAATATTATTGTGATACTACCTACAACAAATGAAACGAAATGTTTTATAAAAATGTTGCTGATTGCAAAACATATCACGAATTTGTTATTTCAAATTAAATTATTACGATATTATACTAAACAAACCTATGATTTTCGATATTTATTAATAAACTGTAAAACCGTATGTCTTTGAAACAACATTGAAGGTCAAACACTGTTACAGTTTTTTGATAAAAGAACATATAATTTCAAGAAAATATTGTTTATAACCATAATATCTCGAAATAATCAGCATCACTTTAGTAAAACTTTGCATACCGAATTGTATAAACCTTAATAGTCTTTCATCTATTTTGCCATTTGGCTGAAAATCCCTACAAATAGTTGCCTTTCTGTGGGCAACCATATCGCCAACCAAATTTTAGAATGATTACATTTCCCTTCACCCTTTGTTATGTAACATTAGAAATTATACAAGATAGTGGTGCTATTTAATAATGAATCAACATACAACATTCACTTTATAAATGTTTTAAAAACTCATTTCAGGTGTTCTATTGAAGATGACGTATGCGAGAAAATTGCCACAAAATAAATTACGCGGGATCTTGTGGAAAAACTCTACAACATTTAAATCTTACTTCAAATTTTATTACTAACCGAGGAGCAAAGTGTTTAGGCGCAGCTCTAAAATCTAACCGCTCACTAAAATATTTTAAACGTATCTGGAAACTGGATATTGGACGATGGGGCTGTTGCAATACTTAACGCATTATCTGAGTTCCCACTATCATTTGACGACATCAAAAGTGGCAGAGAAGAATCAATGAATTTCTTAAAAAGGGAAATGGCCGTTTTCCTGCGACATTATTTGACGCTAAAAAATCCTTTAGCAAAGGATCCAACGAAGGAAGTAAAAGATAATAATCGAATGTCGGCGAGAAAATCTACTAGGAAAACTCTGACCGAGGATGATCGACTGCAATTAAAAGCGCAAGAATTAACCTCATTGGAAATAGGAAAATTTTTTCATCCTTTCGCTCAAAAATTTACTCGTTTTGATTCTGGCGTTTGGCACTGTTTGGGAAATTACTCTTTGTGCTATCTTAATTTAGCTTATAACAATCTGCACTATTTGTCAATGAAGGCTCTGAAGTTTGTATTGCAGCAGCAGAAACAACAAGTGAAGAGTGAGGATGGAACGGGATTAATGAGGGTTGTGTTGAATGGCAATCCAATACCGGAGTGTGTTGAAGAGGTTGAAATACGGAATTTGTTGGATGAAAAGATTACTTTATACGCTCAGCCGGCTCCAAAAGCAGTGAAACTTAAATAAGAATATTTTAACTCTTAGTTATTTAATAAAATATAGATATTTTGAAATAAAAATGTTTTATTTACAAAACAAGAGTAATGTTAAGTCTGAAACAGAATATTAGGCCAGTTCAGACAACTAATTAACCCTAATTGTACTGCATATTGTGTGTTTTTGGGGCATCCCATTAGTTCCCCAAGATTAAATTCCATAAAAAAGAGTTTCACGTCGTCGTCAAACTGAAATATTTAACTGACCCGTTGAGGGTCTCTGTCATGCGATGAGAAGAAAGGTGTTTTTCATAGTGTCCCCACAATATTTTCACTTTACAAACTTTAAGTTTATAAGTATAGTAGTTTCGGCTGAGCATTGATTCTGAGTCAGTCAGTCCGTCTTGTCTTGCGCTTTCTGCAAGCGTGTCAATTTGTCCCTGCAGTTGCTCAGTAATTTTAAAGTTGTATTATCTTCTAAGATGTTAATTTAAATTAAGTAATGTCAAAGACAATTTTGTTCACAATAAAATACTCTTAATCAACAACACATTTATTTGGATAAGGATTAATATTATGTTGATAAAACATTAGGGCGAATAATTCGGTATGCAAAGTTTATTTTTTTGGTATTTATTAAATATTTTTATTCGATAGTAAACACGAAAATAAAAAACTGATTTGAATATTTTACATTTATAATGAGTAATTGTAAAGTTATGATTTTTTAAAGATTGTTCAACTTTTGTACTTAATGACGTCATCGATCGATAAAATCACGTAGCGACATGCAAATGAAGCGAAATATTTTATAAAAATGTTGCTGATTGCAAAACATATCACGAATTTGTGATGTCAAATGAAATTATCACGATATTATACTAAAAAAACCCATGACTTTCGATATTTTATTAATAAACTGCAAAACCGTATGTCTTTGAAACAACATTGAAGGTCAAACACTATTACAGTTTTATGATAAAATAACAGTCATCTTAGCTTCAATTGATATAATCTCAAGAAAATATTGTTTATAACCAACCATAATACCTCGAAATGATTTTGTTATCAGCATCACTTTAGTAAAACTTTGCATACCGAATTGGCAATAATGCTTTAATTTCGACCAAATCTGACTACCATAAAAATGGTTATAGTGAGTCAATTTTAAAAGTTAGACATATACTGTAATTTTTTTAGATCGTTTTAAGAGGAATAATTCTTTCATACATACTTTTTGGGTAACTCAAACCATTTACGAAGCGCACACAACGGAAGCCTTAAAATATGAATAATTATACCCGTTTTTGCAACATTTTTCACTGATTCTTTGCTCCTATTAGTCGCAGCGTGATTATATATAGCTTTAAGCCTTCCTCAATAAATGGACAATCCAACACAAAAATATATTTTCAATTTAAGTCGATCGTTCGGGCTATTCCACATATCCCCCCTGGGGGGGAAGAAAGGATTCTTTTTCCAAGTGCTACCAGGGGGGATACTTTTCCGTCTATCCCTCCTGATGAAAAAAACAACAAATGAGTTTAATGAGTATCATCAATTACAAATGATAATTAGAAAAAAAATCCTTTCTTCCCCCCCAGGGGGGATAGCTCAGGGGGGATATGTGGAATAGCCCGATCGTTCCTGAGATCCTAGCGTTCAAACAAACAAACAAACAAACAAACTCTTCAGCTTTATAATATTAGTATAGATAAGCCACTTATAAATTCGAAACTTCTAAGTGTTTTTACCAATGGATGTCTTGGCAATGATTAAAAGTTCACATTTATAAACCATCTCTTATTTGTTATTCTTATTTCTATACAACACATCCGTTATGTATTTTATATTATTGACATGTCTAACTAATTGGACAAAAAGATAATAAATAATCGAATCCATTCTGTTATACTGCCGAGTATAAGTTTGGACTTTTATGTCCAATATCAAAGACTAAAACGTTCACGTTATCTTAAAGGTAGAACTCAATCGGTTGAAATTTCTATGTTAAATATTAATAATTATAAACAAACTTATCAGTCAGATTATCTAAGAAATGAAGTAGGCGTACCGCAGGGAAGCATTCTGGGCCCCCTGCTATTCCTTCTCTATATTAATGACCTCCCAAATGTGACCGGTAATGAGTGCATCTTGTTTGCTGATGATACTACGATTATTGCAAAGAACAAAAGTCTTGACTGTTTGACAAACAGTATTAATGAGTCTTTGAAAAATGTTATAAAATGGTTAGAAGACCGTAACTTAAAAATAAACTTATCTAAAACAAATTTTATCAATTTCCAAACTTACAATAGCAGAAAAAATGATATAAAAGTTGAATTCCAGAATGAAATCATTTCAGAAGTTAATTGTACGAAATTCTTAGGCATATATATAGATAAGCATCTTAATTGGAAAGAGCATATAGATAAATTGTGCACAAAATTAGATAGGTTTGTATACGCTATTTACAGGATTCGAAGTATAGTTTCAGAGGAGGCTGCAACTGCTGCTTACCATGGATATGTAGCATCTTCGATGCGATATGGACTTATTATATGGGGTAACTCAGTAAATATAGATAGGGCATTTAAATTGCAGAAAAAGTGTGTTAGGTCCCTATGTGGAGCAGGTTTTATTGATAGCTGTGTACCTTTATTTAAAAAAAAGAATATCCTACCATTACCCTGTCTTTATGTTTTTGAAATGTGTATATTTGTGCATAAAAACTTGTATATATTTGAAATGGAACCAGAAAATGGTCGCCCTGTTAGAAAAAACACAAAAACTAATTTAATATTGTATCCACCCAAACGAAACTTGGAACTGTATAGGAAAAATGCTTATTTTATGGCAATTATAATTTACAATAAACTATCAAATGGACTAAGAGAAATGACTTTAATCGAATTCAAACGGACATTGCATAGATATTTGTTGGATAATTGTTTTTACTCTGTAAAAGATTTCTTAGAAAAATGCAGTACAGATCCACAATCTTTTCTTGGCCGGCGGCAACTCTGGTACTACTGTCGCCATTTTGAAATTTCGGCCTGTCATTGTCAGTTAGTTCTTAACTAAATAAAAATTAAAGGGTGACCTACGTATATAATAAATTATCACTTTCATTAATATTTTTTGTTGTGGAAACTTTTTTAAAGACAATTATTTTTATGATGTATCTTTTCTTATTAATGAACGCTTTTATTTCCAGTATTCAATATAAAAATTTATGAAAATAATTATTTATTTTGTTAAATTTTATCTAAGTAAGGTAAGGTATCATTTTCAATCCGGCCGGATTTTAAAGTTACTTAGGGCCTAGTATTAGTGATTTTTAACCGACTTCAAAAAAGGAGGTTCTCAGATCGATTGTTTGTATGTATGTATGTATGTATGTATAATTGTCCGCGATTATCTCGAGTTTGGCTTAAGCTATTTGGATGCGGTTTTCAGAACAGTATTTGTTACATTTAGGAGAAGGTTTTTGGTATCTTAACCGACCAAAAAAAGGAAGGAGGTTCTGTGTTTGACCTGTATGTATGTCTGTTGGTCCGCGATTATCTCACGTTTGGATTAAGCTATTTGGATGCGGTTTTCAGAAAAGTATTCGTTACATTTAGGAGAAGGTTTTAGTGCCTTAACCGACCAAAAAAAGAAAGGAGGTTCTGTGTTTGACCCGTATGTATGTCTGTTGGTCCGCGATTATCTCACGTTTGGCTTAAGCTATTTGGATGCGGTTTTCAGAAAAGTATTCGGTACATTTAGAAGATGGGTTAAGTGATTTAACCGACTCTAAAAGAAAGGAGGTTCTGTGTTTGACCTGCATGTATGTATGTTGGTCGGCGATTATCTCGCGTTTCGCTTAAGCTATTTGGATGCGATTTTCAGAAAACTACTTGTTACTTTCAGGACAAGGTTTTAGTGATCTAACCGTCTCAAAAAAGGAGTTTCTGAGTTTCACCTATAAGTATGTATGTAAGTTTGAAGGTTCTTAGTTATTATTAGACAAAGAGTTATCAGTTTATGTTATTACGTTCAGGAGAGGGTTTAAGTTCTTTAACCGACTCAAAAAAAAGGAGGTTTCTTAGTTTGAAATATAAGTATGTATGTCAAGTTATCAATACTAGTCAGAGATTTATCAATATATGTTAATAAAGTTTTTTTATTAGTAATAAACAGAGTTACTAAATTATTAAACAAAAAAGTACATAAAAACATGAATAAATTACTCTTAATTATATTGAAGAAAAGAATATATATTGCAACATCATGTTTTTCATCCTGGTCATTTCAATCAAGGCTCTTTCGTCATGGGGATGGTTAAGTAATTTCTTTGAATCTATATCACTTAAAGCCATCTCATCAAGGGATTTTACACGACTCAACGCTACATATATATAAGAGTGTTTCTTCGCATTTGTGATAGGTGAACTTCTCTTTGCTCATCTGTTTCGGCAGCAAGAGCAGCACGCTGACGATCTCTCTCATTCTGAAGGGCAAACACGAGTTATCGACACGATAACGGTTAGAATGAGATGGCAGTATACGATACTAAGTAAGTGCGTAAAAGATGGCTGCTTTATCCCACGCGATAACTAGTTTAAATACGGCTCGTGCTTGCCCTGCTGAAGTCTTTGTTTTTTTTTAATGGGTTTTTCGTTCTCCCTTACGCGACTTTTCCTTAAAGCATCCTTTGATTTTCTATCTAGGCCCGCAGGTAAACAAAATAGTAACAAGTAAGCTAAAGTCATAATAACAAATATTATAACTACCTGTTAAAAAAACTATAAAATAAACGGACAGTAAAACTTATCTCTAAAAAACTATCACTAATTCACTAAAAAAACTCAGAGTGATTTAAGAACTTATCACTAAAAAGTATAAAATTAAAAACAAAAACTTCAAATTAAAAACTAAACAGAAAAATTAAATATTATTATTTTTTATTTAAAAAGGACCGCCTTAAAAAATCCAACTGAAAAGTAAAAAATATTTTTTATTTATTTTATTATGTACAACTCTATTCAACTTCTTCTTTTTGAAGTCGGTGCCAAACAGACGAATCCAAAATGAAAATTGCTACATAGAGAAAACCATACGAATAATAAATCAATCGATAGTGCCTTAACAACAGTAGGTAACACAATCGCGCTCAAAAATCAAGAAATTTCATCCGCTCGCAACGACGTCGCTTTATAAAGGATGGAATTGGGGGACAGTGAGCGGTGCTTAGCCTGGTGTGCATGCGTCGCACTCCGCAGAGAAATTATCATAATATACATGTCACCGTAAAACTGTAAATACTAGTAAATTATAATTTTAGATAGATAGCGAGATAGTAAACTAACGTTAGGTTAGGTTATGTAAGATTATCAGATTTCAAACTAACGGAATTAACAATTCGACAGGGACATGCATGCACCGAGTTGGCACAACCAATACTTCTAACACTTTGTAAAAAGACGATCGAGAATCTAAATCACTACATAGTATAAAACAAAGTCGCTTTCTCTCTCCCTGTCTGGGATATAGGGACATCCTTATGTATAATTTAATCTGTAAAACTACGAAATGAATTTTGATGCGATTTTTTTTATTAATTGATTAAAAAGGAAGGTTTATAAGGATGACATACGCTGATGGGGTGGAGAACTCACTCAACTTGGGCGGGCCACTAATATTCGTTCTTCTTTGTCATGAAAATTGGTTTGGCACCGACTTCAAAAAGAAGAAGTTGAATAGAGTTGTACATAATAAAATAAATAAAAATTATTTTATACTTTTCAGTTGGATTTTTGAAGGCGGTTCTTTTTTAAATAAAAAATAATAATATTTAATTTTTCTGTTTAGTTTTTAATTTGAAGTTTTTTTTAGTTTTGATAATAATACATATAAAGAAAAATAAAATACGTATTTATGGAAAATAAAATAATATTAATTTATTTCACTTTAAATTATATTTTTTGGTAATGTAATCTTTGGTACTATTTGTACTAAATGAAATTATGAGACAATTCTAAATAATAAAGTACCTAAGTAATCAGTCTGACTCTCAGTTATTGCTGTAAGTACTTAAATAATAATACTATTAAACTCTTTTTAATAATCTACACACACTTAAGTTAACAAAACAGTCTTTTAAATCAGTACTTATAATAATATATATAAAATCAACTTTCATAATGCTAAGAAACAATAAAAACAGGAAACATTTATTTTTGCAATGGAAAAATGCGAGTTAATATTACCTACTTATGTGCCTGAAAAAACGATCTAAGAATCATAAAGTGTTGATTTTACTGTCTCCTAATCTGCTTCTGATGGCACTACAAATATAACCTGCAGCAGAAAAGATGCTTTTCTGCTGCAGCAGCATGCAGATTAAAATGCTTTTCTTGGTGATGAACATTTAAGTTTAGATACCTATATTTTTTTTTGGGATGTTCATTCATCGAACGTCAACGCAAATTTTTGATTCTGCTTTTTGAGATATTCAAATTCAATTATCATGTCAGCCTCTATGGTGTTTGTAAAATTATTTATCATAGTTCTTATTGTGTTTGGTGATTGTGGAAGTTGAAATCCGCTTTTTTTGAATAAATTACGTAAGTCAGTAGATGTACAAAAGGTACTGAGGGCCAACCCATCTTTGCAGATCATTCTAGAAACCATAGCCTCCATACTATCATTTTTCTTCTTAAAATATTCGCGCGCGCTCTTCGTTACATACCTACAGTTTTTCGCGTACATATTTTTTGCTTTACCGGATCCGCCACCGGATCCGGCGCCGACCCACCGGATCCGGTATGTCCAAAAACACGCCGGATCCGCCGGATTACCGGATCCGCCGGACCGGATTGCAATCCCTACGCATGACTATAGCGGTGTGGGTTACGGGAAGTGGGGAAATACTCCCGAATAAGATTTCACTTCGTATACACTGATGTGTGGGTTCTAATCCCAATGCGGGGATGTACTAATGTGTCATTTCTTAAGTCATAACTGTCTGACATATATATAAAAATACAAGGAAAATACGACGTGTTAGCTTAATGGGTACAACACCGGTTAACGTGCAAGCGACTAGTGTTCAAATCCCGGATCGGGCCTACACCAATTTGACTTTTCTAAAGACATATGTGTGGTTAATTTATCACGGTTGTTAACGGTGAGGGAAAACATTGTGAGGAAACCCACATGGCTGAGTTTTACTTAGTCGTGTGACAGTGTATTCGTACAAAACGGCGATAGGCCTGCCCCGTATCACGTGAGTACACTGTCCATGCAAAAAGTGGGTACTCTGAACACCAGGTGACAAAGTCACGTGATGTTCAGAAGTATTAGTACCTCTGCCAAACCCCTTTGGGGGTATTCGGCGTGAACGTTTATATTATGTTATGTTATATGTTACAAGGCTGTTAACAGCAATAGAAAAGTGCGCATAAGTTCACTGACGCAGCAAAATGAATGACCCAAACGATATCTGATGTTCAGAATTATTTTTTCTGTGCCACCTTTTAGGGGATCTATGTGTGAATATGAAATGCAAAAGACAGTACACGACAAGGTAAGCCTCTGATTTACAGGATTAAAAAATAGATTTTAAGTAGTTACCCACTTATTAACTCTGAGTGTCACAAATTACAAATCCTTGAGTATAAAATAATGAAACAATTTGCAGAGAAGTACAATTGGCAGTGTTATCGCTAAAAGCGATCTCTTCCAGACAACATTTGGGAGGTAAGATCAGCAAATTTAGGATACACAGTCATTCGGGTAGACATACAAGACAAGGGCAAAAATAAATAAATATAATTAGCTTACATTAAAACGAACTTGTTTACTTACAATAATAGTTATTACATACATACATACATATACTCAAGGCTGTAAATCCCTTGAAGTGGTAGCCAGAGCAAAGGAACAAGAATCTCCTTAGCCACTTTTGGAAAGTTGAGTGGGGTAAAGATGGTAAAATAAAGGTTATTGGTGATGGGTCTCCAACCGCATCGCCCAAAAATCTCTTAAAAGCCCCAATATCATTAGTCGCCTCTTACGTACACCCACAGGCAGAAATGGGGTAGTGCTATTCTAAGCCGACACTACACAGCAACTAGGTATTAATTAAATGAATATTATATAAATTGTTTTATTAAGACATTTCAATACATAAATAAGTTGATGTTAAATTATTTCCCTTATAATGGTAAATTTTTATTTACTGGCAATACTAATATCGATGACAGCGACGGGCTTACCGGCCAAGATAAGATTGTGGATCTGTATTTAGTATTTTTGACATTTCTGTATTATTATAAAAAAAATATATGACATTTCTTTATTATTATTATTTTTTTATTTGACATCTATAATTATTAAAATTTTGACTTTGTTTGACACTTTTAGTAGGTTATTGGTGACATTGTATTATTATTATTACCTAAGTTTGTTTTTTGTAATGAATATGTTAATTGCCATATAACTTTATATTTTATTGAAGAAAATTGACATGTGTATTGTATTGGTTCCAGTAGTTTATAGGTTTTTGTTGACATTTTTTTTTCTTTAGTTCGCATGATTAATATATGATTAATAATGATAAATATTCGAACGCCCATTTAAGGCAGATTATGGATTGCGCACTTGTAAATACCTGAAGACCTTTACACCTATAATCGTCGAATAAATGCTTCATTTCATTTCATTTCATTTCATTTCATTTCACGCTGAAGAACCCCCAAGGCGTTGATAGAGGTAGTTACTTTTAAACATCACGGGACATTGTCACCTGGTGTTCATAGTACCCACGTTTTTGCTTGGACATTGTAAGTAAAAAAGTAAAGACATTTCTTTGGCAAATTACGCACTTTAACATAACAAAACAGTATGCATTAAAACATACAGATAAAAATTCTGTATCGGACGAGTATGTACTGGATTGTGGTGTAAGACAGGGTGGACTTAGTTCGCCCCGGCTCTTTAATATTTATATTAATAAGCTATTAGAGGAGCTCAGCAACACTCATGTCGGATGTCACATCGACGACGTTTGCCTGAATAATCTCTCATATGCTGATGACATGGTGTTGCTGAGCCCTTCACCTGGAGGCTTGAAAAAACTGTTATGTGTGTGTGAGGCATATGCTGAGCGGCATGGACTACTTTATAATGGGAAGAAGTCTGAATACATGATTTTTAAATCTAATAATTTGACGCGGGATCCGGTATTCAGACTTACTCTCAACGGTGTGCCGCTCAAACGGGTGTCTCAGTTTAAATATTTAGGTCACATTGTAACTGATAATATGTGTGATAACTTAGACATTGAAAGGGAGCGCAGAGCATTGTCAGTCCGGGGTAATATGTTGGCACATAGGTTTGCTCGGTGTACTGGGGATGTAAAAGTAACGTTTTTTAAAGCTTTTTGCCAGTCGTTCTACCCCAGCAGCTTGTGGTTCAACTACACGAAATACACCTACAATGCTTTGCGTGTCCTTTATAATAATGTATTTAGGGCACAGTTTGGACTTCCGCGGTACTGCAGCGCCTCGGGCATGTTTGCTGATGCTGGGGTTGATGATTTTTTTACAATCATGCGTAAAAAAGTTGCATCTCTACTGCGAAGAGCTCGTGGAAGTTCAAACTGTATCCTAAAAATGATTGTAGAGAGGTGTGACTCCTCCCTTCATACTAGGTTCTTCGCCCTTCATGCTGTACGGGGGTGACTGGACCTTATGTATATATACAGTCAAATTTTCTCTTGTTTGTTTTTATTTATTAATTTTTTTTACTAACATAGTCAATAAGTAAAATACTAACACTAAATATGGACTAAAAGTGTCTGAAAATAAAATATTTTTATTTTATTTTATTTTTTTTAAAAAGATATAAATCATAAATTTACAGCGCATATTGCAAAAAGGGTGTCTTCTTAGCATGTGTGCCTAGAACGAGACATACCATTATCACGACACAATCACGTGATAGGGGCAGGCCATTCCAGGTGTCCAGGCCACCGTGGACACTAATTCTAATGGCGCCTTTGAGATTCGAGGACTCTTTGGGTCACTTTTAGGCTTGGAGACAATCTGCCTTGCCCTGGTGGAGTACTCCCCTAACTTCTTTGAAGTCCTGTTCATTATCTCCTCCAGTTTTTCCCAGGTGAAAATCATAGAATAGTGTTTACCGTTTGACTTGGCCATCTCGTGATGATTTTAAAACAGATATAGTAATTTATAAGTATACTAGATGAAAACCCGGCTTTGCTCGGGTGAAATATGAATCATCTCATTATACGCATCTAGGTATAAAATGTAGGTATGTACTTCTGAAGTCATCGGTTCTCAAAGACTATTAAAGGTAAGCAAGGCGTAGATTAAATTAATAAAATATTTTGAAATACAAGTTACAGTATGGCACCCTAAGGCTACTGTGTGTATATGGCATTAGCAGATTCAACAATTAATTACGTCCTTTCTTGTTTTGGTAGAACATACAAAACATTGTGCAAAATATATAATTTACAAGCAAGAATTTTAAAACTAATTGTACCTTTAA
This sequence comes from Bedellia somnulentella, assembly GCA_963576735.1. NCBI lineage: Eukaryota > Metazoa > Arthropoda > Insecta > Lepidoptera > Bedelliidae > Bedellia > Bedellia somnulentella. The sequence goes on from CAUYWD010000049.1 coordinate 11,999, forward strand.
AAACTAAACATATTCACAAAGACAAGTATGATGAGCTATTTGAATGCTGCAAAGTATTTAATGTTTTCAATAAAGTAAAAATTAATATTATTTCACACTGACCTCCATTATACTATATAAGTACGCTGGACTAATTATAGGCCGGGTGACAGTGAGGCGATTTGATTTTCGCCATTTTGGCGCTTACGGCAGCAGTGAAGGAACAAGGAACTAATAAAAGAGATGGGACAGGAAGATAAAATATATCGATAAAATGTTGCTGCTTAAAGGAAAGGCTAAGTTTTATCGAAACGAAACTTTACAGCACTATTGATTTATAATTGTTTCTAAAAACCATAGATATATTATGCTTTATGGTAAAAAAAACACTGGCCATTTTGCAGTTTACGTCATATTTAGTTCCTCGTTCCTTCATTGGGGGCGCTTCAAATTGGCACAGTAAATAGCTGTCATTTTGATACGTATCATTAGTCCAGCGTACTTATATAGTATAATGGAGGTCAGTGTTATTTCAGCATATCATAAACAAATTAACAATCTAAGTAGAAACAAAAGAAATGATGATTTAAGATCTCTGTCACATATGCCGCTGTATTTAAACCCTAAATGAAATAATATGTATGGAGAAAGAGTATGGAGCTACATCATGCCAAATATGCTTAATAATCTACCGAAAACTATTGTAACGAAACTGCAAAATAAAAATAAAATTCAGGTTTTATCTATATTAAAAAATCATTTTTCTATATGCTGTGATAAATAAATGCACATGCGTTTCTTCCAATTATTAAATGAATTGTTATTAGAATATAACCATACGTAAATATGGCTATACTTACATACGGCAGCCACAGCCACCTACTGGGGGCTCAAAACACCGTGACTGCCGAGTTATGACGTTTAGCCAACAGCTGGCTCGCGCGCGGAATGTATTTTTTATATTATATTTATTTTAAATAGTAAAGCAACGTTGACATTAAATTTATCCTATGTCATAGACTGAAGGAAACGAACGCATGACTTTTTCTCTATGGTTCAAATACTTTTCTTTTATTTCCTAAGCATTTAAAGTTTGTTGATCATTTTGTTCCGCGGCAATGCAACGGCTACTAAATTTGCAATCGACGAAGAGCCCCTCGCTGCATTGTTAAAAAAATAGGTAGTAGGTATTATCAAATAACAAAAGAGACCAAGATAAGACCAATGAAAGATTTTATGAAATACTTACGATTTTCGGCACAATGTGTATAATTAGAACAAATTAATACAAATAGAGACGCAGACACGGTCACTGTCTGGAATATATATAAGTCACTTATATACGTACATATTCTTACGCCGTTAGTTCCCATTGGGGTAGGCAAAGACTATTGATCGCCACTTTGTACGATCCTGGCATATTCTGAATAGATATAAGTCAGTCATGAATTATCAACTGAATTCCAACAAACGTGCAAAATTTCCTGCTTGCGCTAGGCTGATTGTAGTTTAGAAGTCTGCGCACTACAATGAGGTGATGCACCATAGCCATTGATATAAATCTACGACTACAGGGGATAAAAGTAAAAGAGTATCTATAATAATCTCAGACCAACTACCTATAGACAGATAACGCGCGTGGCACCCTATATGCCTCTCCTTCGCACAATCGGTGTTGACACAAAAACAATTTTGCCTCGCTTGTGATAATTTGGTAAGGCTTTTCTCATGCTTTCAATAACGACAAACATATAATGTTACTGAATATATATGGCAAGTATTCTCAAATAATAAGTTTATAAATAGATAAATTATGAGCAAACAATAAACTAAAATGCAACACATACCTACTAACAAGGACTAATCAATAAATAGACAACAATCACCAGATTTTTGTGTTTTCTTCCCAACAAGTACCACTAAAATCTGTACCATGGCTACTCGGTGGGAATAAAAACGTAGTTTAATAATCATTCTAATATGGTAATAGATCAATCATATATTTTTTTAAAATAAAACAACTCTATAAATCAAATATTCATTATGATTTAATACAAGTAACCTTAGTCAAATACACCATAGTTTAATCATCAATCAAAGTTACTGTCTTTTAAACAATATATTTTTTAATTGGTTCCGAATACTTTCCTTGTTCATAGTAAATATCTTATTCACATGATGAACTCTTACTTACATACATACAAACATATACTCACGGCTATAAATTCCTAGAATGGGTAGCCAGAGAGTAGAATTTCCTCAGCCACGGTTAGGTTAGGTTAGATTTTTTTTTTTAAATGTATGTACCGCTTTTTTCCTCCGATATTAATTCAGAGATTTTTTGTAGCCATACACGGATTGATTACTGTTGTAATTTATATATCCTTGCTCTTTTAAGTGGTGCTGATTAGGTAACAATGTTATTTCAAATCAGCAGTGGTTGAGCAACTTTCCCTGTTTCTTACAATAACTGTACAGTACACAGTACTGTGTCTTAATCTATCTTAAAAATCTAAGATCTTAAAATCTAATTTATAGCAAAAGCTTCTAAGCACTTTTTAGTGCTTCCGTCATCTCTTTAGCGAGGATTTACTTAATTCATTCTGCGCACACATTTCTTTTTCTTTTTTTTATGTGTTTTTTTTGCAAAATTTTTTATATATATATATTTCATTTTTTACTTATTACAACATTATTTATTCTTATTTTCGGTTTTACTAACATATATACCTGCTAATACATTCAAGTATTACTTGTATATATTCTAATGTACATTTTGTGTTATGTATGTGAGATTGCCGTGTAGTGCCGGCTTAGAATGACGCTACCCCTTTCTACCCACGGGTGTCGTAAGAGGCGACTAAGGGTATTGGGGCTTTTTATTGGATTTTTGGGCGATGCGGTTGGAGACCCATCACCAAAAACCTTTATTTTACCGCCTTTTCCCCACTCAACTTCCAAAAGTGGTTGAGGAATTTATAATTCCTTGGCTCTGGCTACCCCTTCTAGGGAATTATAGCCGTGAGTATATGTATGTATGTATGTGAGATGTGGAACAGTTCATGATGTTTGACTTACCTTTTTTATCAGACACTTATTCTGAAAAGGACTTAGGAAATTTAATTTAAACCACGTTTTACACACATATTTTTATTGTTATTTCACACTATGTAATACACATTTATATTGCACGACACATTTTGAACACACACACCATTTTCACTACACTGTCGTATTTTTACACAAAATAGATTGTTTTCATAAGCTTTACTTTAGTAAAGAATTCTCAACTCATTTATCTTTGAGCCTATGTTTAATCACTTCCAGATTTTTCTCGAAAATAACCATTTTGACAATATTGTTTACTGTCAGATATTTATTTTTATTCTTCGTAATTTACTCTCAGCCATTAGTTTTCTGCAAGAAGGTTGCTGGTGATAGGTCGTAGCCTTACAATTTATTTTACTGAATGTTGTAATTTTGAATTGATTACTATAGGGAAATATTGTTTAATTGTTAAAACATTGTTGTAATGATTCTAATTTACTGTCTTTCCTAATTTGTTTTCTAATATATAATCCTAATCACTGAAAATCTCTCACTGTAATTTGGACTACTTTCTCTGTTACTTCTTTTTAGGAAAGCTTTTAATCCTTTTAAAAAAATAAGTCATTTCAAAGTTTTAAATTGGTCATGCTTGTTCGCAGATTGTGGTATATATTCAGCTCCTGGGGCGATGGGTGGATCATTCTGAAACAAATATTGGAATTGGACACTGAAGACCCATTTCCAAAAGTCGATATCCATCAATAATTTTGGGGAATTACTTTGAATATATACCCCTCCGGAGTCACCATCCCCTTGTCGTCGAGCTGCCTTTATCGACGGGCCTCCTGGAGTCGCAGCCCCTTCTTTTTGAGCTGTCTTAGCCGACGCGGGCTTCCTGAAGTCGTAGCCCCCTTGTCGTCGAGCCCCCTGGAGTCGCAGCCCCCTTGATGTCGAGCTGCATTTACCGACGGGCTTTCCGGAGTCGCAGCCCCCTTGCCAGTCACGTTGAACAGTCCTTGCTGGCGAAGGCACCTGCTGGACACGAGCTGGTCCAGCTAAGATCATCACCCATCGCAGCAGGAGCTGAGCCACAAGCAAGCTGAGTTGTTTTTTAAATACATTTATAACAAGTTTCGTGTTCAGGTTTTTGTTAGATTTTATAATTTAGGATATTTTATTTAAAATGAAGAATATTTCCGTGATACATGATTTCTATGTAAGTTTAACCATTAAGGCTGCACACGCGACGGAAGCTTAGTAACTTCTCCCGTTTTCCCAAAATTCCCCTTTACTACTCTGCTGGAAAGTATACAAAAACCTGCCCAGGAGTATGGAAAATAATTGTACCAAGTTTCGTTAAAATCCGTCGAGTAGTTTTTGTTTCCATAAGGAACATACAAACCGACAGACAGACAGACAGACAGACAGACAGACAGACGGACAGACAAAAATTTTACTGATTGCATTTTTGGCATCAGTATCGATCCCTAATCACCACCTGATAGTTATTTTGAAAATATATTTCATATACAGAATTGACCTCTCTACAGATTTATTATAAGTATAGATAAACAGTGTTGTGATATATATATCTTCCATTTATTTTCTATCCTTCCGTGTCCTTTAATATATTTTTTCCTTTAGTTATTTCTGGCTTCTGGGTACAGCATACCAGGAGTTAGAAATAACGCTACAATATTAATTTCTTACTGTTATTTTTGTACAACTATTCAATTCTATGTTTTGTTTCTCAAGCATGCTTGTTTAACAATTTGTACGCAGAATTTCACAAGTTCTTCTCTCTTGTCATTGTTAGCCATTATTTCACTTAAGGTCATTCCATTGAATGCTGTATTTGTCTTAAATTCTAATTCAATTCTGTTCTTAGTATACCGTGGGCAGTCAAACAGTAGATGATGTATTGTCTCTTCTATATTGGGGTCACATTCACAGCCCGGGTCTGATTTGCATTTGAAGCGGTGACAAATTGAAGGCCCAGCTTGATGTTTCTCTCTATACATACATAAATACATATACTCACGCCGTTAATTCCCATTGGGGTAGGCAGAGACTATCGATCGCCACTTCGTACGATCCTGGCAAACCTCTCTTGCTTCGTCTACATCCATCAATCTTTTCATACATGCTCTTTTATTCTTCATACTTCGGACGCCTGCCTTTTTGAGCACACTTTCAATTTGGTCCAAGTGTGTCTTTCGTGGCCGTCCTCTACTAACATTACCTTCCACATTAGCTCTATAGATACCTTTTACCAATTTCCTATCATCCATCCTCTCGATGTGCCCAAACCATCTCAACATTCCTTTTTCTATCTTACTTACAATATCATCTTTTACACCACACCTTTCACGAATCACATCGTTCCTCACACGATCACATAACCTAACATTACAAACTTTTCTGAGGGACCTCATTTCTACTGCATTCACTCTGCTTTCATGCTTCTTCTGCCACACCCAACATTCACTGCCATACATAAGCGTAGGAACAAGAACGGCATCATGCACAGCCATTTATATCTTGTAGGCATTTTGGACATCCAGTAAAAACATCTTGGTTACTGCTCCAGTCATGTCACTTTTGTTTCTTTCGTTCCATGTATTAATAGTTTCTTCTCGTATGTTACGTTTAATGTAGGAGACTGGGCATTTGTTGTAATTTGCTCGTGATTTTAGATGTAGGGCTGCTTCTTTGGCAAGCTCGTCGGCACGCTCATTACCTTCAACTCCAACATGAGCCTTCACCCAGCAGAGCTGTAAGCATTTTCCCTGTTTTTCTATATGACTGAGGTTTTTTTTGATGTTGATAGAGACGGGGTGTAAGTTTGCGTTGTCTTGGAGTGTTTCGAGAGCGGATCTCGAATCCGATATTCCGTTTCGTTTCCTTGTCTTTGCAGATTTTTTTCCGTCGCTTCGTAAATAGCATACAGCTCTGCTTGGTAAACACTGCAGAAGTTTTCTAATTTATACTTGCCTTTGAAAATTTCCTTTCCATCCTTCCAGGCAGTGAGTGCAGCGCCCACTTTTTTTTTAATTTTGCTCCCGTTAGTGAAAATACGTATTACGTTTGTGTCGGTTTCTTTCTGATCAGCAGCGTTTCCAGACAGTACGATTTCGAAATTTGCCTCGGAGCAGGTAGCATACGTTCTGCTCTACCTTCCGTCCACTGATGCATTCTTGAGGTCGTCCTCTTTTTGCCTCGTATAGTAGGGCTGCTTCTCTTACCCAAAGGACTAATGGCAGGAGGCCCGAGATGGTCAGGGCTGTATTAAAGGAGACCGTTCGATATTCTCAATACTCAATAGATTTATTGCGTTTCAAACATATTCTCTGCAGATCTTCTGTGCAAAACCTCGTTGGAGGGTTTTGAGCTTTTTCTGTATCGACACTTTTTGTGCTGCTGGGGCCCAGCAGCTTGCTGCATATAAAATGATAGGCTCAATTACTGAAACGTATATATTGCGCGTGATTTCTGGATTGAGACCCCATCCAATCTTGGCAGCACGGGCCAAAGACTTACAGATGTTCATTGCTTTGGCGCATACATAATTTACGTGGTTATTGAAGGTCAGCTTATGGTCAATTATTAGCCCTAGTTGTTTGGTTTCTTCCACGAGGTTTATCTGCGTTCCTCCCATATACAGTGTTGGTTTTTCTATGTCAAGTTTCTTGGTAATGATCATCGCGTTTGTCTTTTGGGGTGCGAACGAAAGCTTGTTTTGGAGTCCCCACTGATAGACGTCATCGAGAGTTTGGTTTGCCTTATCTTGTATATCTTTTATGCATTAGCCCGTAAATATTAGCACAATATCGTCAGCAAATGATTGACAATATACGTTCTCCTTCTCCATTTCGTCCAACAGTGTATCAAGTAGTAAGTTCCACAAAGCAGGTCCGCTGATGGATCCTTGAACATACCCTTTGTTCGTTGCTTTGGTGAAACTAGCCCCGGTATACGATAGATTTACCTCCCTAGCACTTAGATAGCTATTGAATATTTTCCTAATATTTTGGGGGCAGCCCTTGGAATTAAATTGACATGATTGAATTAAAATGAACGGCCCCGAGTTCCCGGCGTCCCTTAAATGGGACAGGGGTGCTAAGAATCCCCGGGAGGAAACACAAACAAAAACCTAAAAACTTAAAACTTAAATTAGCAACCTGGAATGTAAGAGGCCTCAGAAGAGATGAGAAGGTTTACAACGTAGCTATGGAGATGGATCGGATGGGGATTGAGATATTGGGAATGAGTGAGGTTAAGTTTGCAGGAACTGGTAAACTTCAAATACACAAAGAAAAGACGCTATATTACTCTGGTCGTCTGTCTGCGTCATCCGAAACTCATGGAGTGGCCATTGTGATCAGCAGCCACATGAGTCCCGCTGTAATATGTTGTGTGTTGTGGTCGTGAAGATAGGAGGTTATTTTATTAAAAAATCTTCATTGCACTATGTCCGTATATTGAATGAATATAAAATACAATAAACGCTTACATTTTAACTTACACAACTAAGCACTTTACTTATTGCTACACATGTTAAACTTATTTGCAATATCGGCATATTACATGTCCCCGAAAAGTACATGCTCACCCCCCCCTTTTACAGAGTAAAAAAAATACAATAATCTATTATTATTTTTTTTGTAAACTTTTTATTATTAATGACATACATCTATATATTCAAAGAGAACTTAGCTAAAATATTTAAAAGAGAACTTATAATTATTTTACTATTACAATAATTTTTAATTAACTATAAATCATTCACAATATAACATTGTATTATTTTTGTGTATAATATATTCTTTACTGTTTTTAATTACTTTTACGTTTGGTGACATATCCTGAACTACTTTATAAGGGCCTTCAAAAAGATTATCTAATTTGTTTCCTACATAGTTTTTAATTAATATTAACTGACCTTTCTTATACAAAATTGGATTTGTTTTATTATCTAAAATACATTTTCGTCGACATTTGCTTTCCATAAGATTGTTGCGTGCATCCAGTTGTGCTTTTTGAATTCTATACTTAAACTCTAAAGGGTAGTCATCATAGCTATACAATGGTTCTAAATGATGAGATAGGTTACTCGGTATATTACACGGTTTTCCAAACATTAACTCATAAGGAGTGTATTTTGTCTCAGAGTGTACTGTGTTATTAAAAGAAAAACACCAATATGGTAACCAATCGCTCTAATTTGAATTATTTTTACACTGAATTCTGAGATATGCTCCTAAAGACTTGTGTGTATTTTCTAATCCACCAATAGTTTCGTGGTGATAAGCGGTTGAATTTATTTTTTTAATATTAAGTAACTTACAAATATCCGACATAACACTACATATAAACTCAGTTCCCTAATCTGTCAAAATTTCCTGTGGTATTCCGAATCTTAAAATAAAATTGTCTACGAATGACCTAGCAACTGTTACCGAGTCTTTAGTACGCAACGGGTATGCCTCTACGTACTTCGTTAGATGACACTGTTATTGTTAACACGTTCAGCGCGGTGGCTCAAAACCAGTACCGGGCTTTCAGTGCCTGACGGGGTGTATGAAGCCCCGAGCGTGGCTTTCCGTTGGTGCGTTACAGGGTTGATAGTGCCCCGTATATCTGAGTCACTTAATTTGGCTGTAATTTTATGAGTTTTTCAAATTGTTTTGTTTTTTTTTTACCTAATGATAGACAGATAAATTCCCTATAATTTGCTCTTTTCGCCCCTGATTTTGATGAAAGATGACGAAGTGAGAAACTTTTAAAGATTACGGGGCTTTTTCTACCCCGTCCCGCACTGAAAGTGAATTTTCACGGGGCTTATTCAACCCCTAACGCACTGAACGTAAACATATCGATGAAATTTTAGTGACGTGAATGAGTAGTATCGACATTTGGAGTCGATAAATAATTCCATCTCGTACATCAGAACGTTTCTGTTGGTTCTCTATAACTTTAACGGGTTTACCACGCCTTACGCCACGCCGTTGTTTTATTTAACATGCAGTTGACCTAAACTAAAAAGAAAAATAAAATATCTTAATAACCATGGGCAAAACGGCCGATCATTTGAAGTTTGTTTCAACTGTATGTCAGATGTGTTGTCATAGGCGAAGTGTAAATAGGTGAATTGTGTTTCGATAATGCAGACGCCACGTTTCAATATCCACAAAATGATGCGTTTTCACTTACCATAGGTTGAATTTCCTACATTTATGTAGGAAATTTACACAAATGTACGAAATTTAACCAATGGTACGCTTACTGGATAGATAGATAGAAACGGATAGATTCAAGATTCAATTGTTTTTATTCATTATAGCATTTTTACAAGTGTCTTAATGAACGTCATTATAGTAAAAATACATTAATTGTCAGTTTCAGCAATGCAGATTATATTAAAACAAAACGATCGAATAAAATTATCCGTTTTCACTTACCATCGTTTGGATTTCCTCCATTTATGTAGGAAATTTACATAAATGTACGAAATTTAACCAGTGGTAAGCGAAAACGGATATATTAAAACCAATCGATCGAATAAAACGATCAATTTTCGCCTACCATCGGTTATTTTTCCTACATTATGCATAGGAAATAAAAAAAATAAAAAAAAAATAAAAATTGTTTATTTAGCATAAAAACTTAATATTACAGATTCCTAACGGCCCCGCACTAGGATAAGACCTGTATTGCGGAAGACCTCACACAATTACTAATTTGATTTTATAAAAAGATTACTTACAAAATTATTCTTATATTACAGCTATTGTTACTAACATCTACTAAAAATACAAAACTAAAACTAAATATTGTGAAACAGTGTTATGTTTTTGTGAGTGTGTGTGTGTGAGTTTGTTGGTGGGTGAGTGTGGATGTATGTGAGTGTGTGTATGCGTGTGTGCGTGTAAATGTCAAATGTGATGTCTGTGTTACTCTAATATTGCGTCATTTTTGCACCAATAAAAAGTTCTCTGTTTCGCCATATGTCAACTGTTTCAACCAGCACGTCAAACTTTTCCTGAGCTCATGACGAATCACATCATTAATGTTTAATAATAATAATAATAATTTATTTATTTAATAAAGTAACATAGACTCATTATGTTAGTAGTACTTATTTTTAAAATGTTAGTAGGTCTACAAAAAATAATAATAATAATAACATATTCACAAATTAAATAAAAACAAAATAAAATAAAATAAAAACAAAGTTTAAAAATAAAAAAATAAAAATTAAATTACCTAATTAACTGACACTCGGATCAATGTCACGGTATACCAGTTGATACAGCGTAACAATGACCCATGTATCGACAATCTAACCGATCAGCTATAACGTTTAGAATGCTGTTGGTGCTGCCCCGCACCCGCCGCACCAGGGACGCGCATCGTTTCCGCATTGTCGCGTAAAAACAATCTACTCTCGCGTCCGCGAACATCCCTGATGCGCTACAGAACCGTGGCAGCCCCAACAGATGTCTAAACGCATTATTATATTGTACTCGGAGAGCGCTATACGAGCTTTGAGTATATCTCGCCCACAGGCTGCACGTGTAAAATGATGTGCAGTATGCTCTAAAGAGCGTAAGCTTAACCTGTACCGAACCACGCGCAAACCTGCGCGCCAGCATATTCGCTCTCACCGACAACGCTCTCCTTTCCCTTTCAATGTCCTCATCATCTTTGAGGTCGGGCGTCAGTATGTGGCCTAGGTATTTAAAGGAAAATACGCGACTTAAAATTTTTCCGTATAACTTAACAGGCGGTACTTTATTTAGGCGCTGATTCCCGGCCCCAAAGACCATGACATTGCTCTTTTTTACATTGTAAATCAAGCCGTGAGTGTCAGCGTACTTCTCGCAGATAGTGGTAAGCTGTCTTAACCCACAGACAGATGCACTCAGCAGCACCATGTCATCCGCGTAACTAATGTTATTAAAACTGACGCCATCGATATGACATCCAACCCTGGTGCTACTGAGCTCTCCTATCAGGTCATTGACGTACAGGTTAAAAAGAGACGGTGAACTCAACCCCCCTTGTCTCACTCCGCACTCCAACCTATATGCGCGGGACAAATTAATATATTGCAAAGTTTGTTATAAATAAAACCACCCAAAAACAAACTAAATCTACCAGAGAAAACTGTTTTAAGTTTTGGTATCTTGAAAATGTTACAGTTTCTTCTTGGATACGGTGTATTGATTTCATTGTTATGACTACTGTTATGCATTTTCATAACCAATTTTAATATAAATAGTTTCCGAACAGACAAAACATCTGCCTCCCTGTACAAATTAGTGGTTGGATAAAGAAAAGGCAACCCTAATCCAACCTTTAAGACTGCTCTTTGTGCCCTTTCAAGTGGTAGTAGTAATGACTTTGAACTTCCACCCCAAGAATCAATACAGTAAGATAACAGTGATTCGCACAATGCAGAATACACTATTCTAAAAGTAGTTTTGTCCATAGCGTGCTTTAACTTATTAAAAACTGCGACTAACTTGCGAACTCTTGAAGTAATAAGTTCTATGTGCGGTCTAAAGGTAAGTTCACTGTCAATAATAACTCCAAGATATTTAACGGTGCGGGCAGTTTGTATTACTGGACATTTGCAAGTGCTTGGTTCCGTGCGGTATTTACAATTAAGTGTATGAGCCAAAATGTTTAACTCGTGCTGTGGCTGTGTATGCTTTCGCATACTGAAAGTTAAAACTTTTGTCTTTTTACAATTTAGGCTCAACGAATTTGAAACCATCCACTTGCAAACTTCATCAAAACCAACCTGTGCATACTCTTTAACGAGTTCCCAATCATCGCCCCAGAAAAGCAAGGCCGTGTCATCCGCAAACGTAAAAATTTGACCCTGGTTTAGCTTAGTCTTGCAAAGGTCGTTTATATACAATAAGAAAAGTGTAGGGCCTAAGACACTTCCCTGTGGCACACCGTAGGTTACCAAGCATGGCTTACTAACAGCATCTCCCAATTTTACAGACTGTGTTCTGTCTGTTAAGTAGTCTCTAAAAAGCTGAAGCTGAAGGCCACGAATGCCATAACTTTCTAGTTTCTGCAATAGTATGGAGATGGTCACAGAATCGAAGGCCTTGGCAAGATCGAGGAAAATACCCAGACACTTTTTTCCCTTATCCAGTTCCTTGACAATTGTATTAGTCAAATTACTAACCGCATCAGATGTTGAAACTCCATTACGAAAACCATACTGGTTAGATGAAATAATGTTATTAGTTTCTAAATATTTTATCAAGCGTGAATTAATTAGTTTCACAACTATTTTCGACATCGTAGAAAGAAGTGAGATTGGTCTATAATTAGCGTAATCTGACTTATCACCTTGCTTGTGAATCGGTACAATATGTGCATGTTTGAGGACATTCGGAAATACTCCATTTGAAAAAGTCATGTTTACAATATGAACCAAAGGTGCCAATAGCTGGTATTTATTTTGTTTCAATATGACTGCAGAAATCATATCGGGTCCCGTAGATAATTTATTTTTCAAGCTATTTATTGCGCTAATTATTTCTTCCCCGTCGCTTGGTAGGAGCACAAATGAATCTCTCAGACTGAAATTTGTTGTATATTTGTCAGTTAGCTCAGGATTATGCTCTTTTACGTTTTTAGCAATTGTCTTTCCCACATTAGCAAAATATTCATTAATACCCGTTGCAGCTTCCTCGTAATTGTTATTTTTAAGCAGTAAGTTTAGGTTTTTAGTTTTTTTAGGTTTATAGTTTGTGAGTGTGTTTATAACTTGCCATGTAGCCTTAATATTTGTTGCCCTGGCTTTCTCCAGTTCTGATTTTTCATACGCATGTTTAAGCTTACGTAATAAATTGTTGCAGAAATTTCGGTATCGGTTATATGAAACCCGTAAAATAAAGTCCTGAGTTGACTTTTTAAGTTTAAGATGCATTCGATCCCGATTTCTCATACAACGCAGTAAACCTGGAGTTATCCATGGTTTTAGTGGAGTTTTACGTTTTGATATAGTTTTAGTACTTGTATTATCTGCAATAATGTTAGTAATTATATTTGCAAAGCATTCAGTTACAGTATTGCAGTCATTACCATTTAGAACTTTACTAAAATCTGTATCTAATAATGTTTTGGATATGCCTGTGTAATCTATTTTTGTAGTAAAACTTTGAATTTCTTTCTTAATTTTTAATGATTCAACACACAAGTAAATAGTGTCATGATCCGTAAGAGTATTTTCTATTACTAAAGTTTTCGTCCTAAGCATTGATTTTATCATGACATGATCAAGACAACTGTCTTTTCTAGTTGGAAACAAATGACCAGGAAGGAGGCCATGAGATGAGGTAAGGTTAAAATAACTATCAGCGTGTTTAGTAAGCGGGCTACTTATTATATCGATATTCAAATCCCCTACTATGAAAATATTTTTAAATCTTTTTAGTGTCACAAGCAGTGAATCAAGAGAAAGAATAAAATTATCTACATTCTTGAAGCTAGGAGACCGATAAATACTTACCAAAACTATTGAGTTTTCTATCACAGTGACGAGACAGTTAGCATCTAGCACATCAGGTTCATAAGTGTAGCAATTAATTCCAGCCTTGACATAAATTACTACACCATCATTTTGGTTACGATTTGTTTTGGTGAAAAAATGATTGTAGCCAGTCAAATCTGTTACTGTGGGTGATTTAGATAACCAACATTCGGTTAGAGTAATTATATCCGGTTCTGAATTCATTCTTGCTATAAGAGTCTGAAGCCCTGGAAGATTACAATTTACGCTTCTAATGTTTTGTGACAATATTTTAAGCTTATGTTGTAGATGTACATGAGAATTAACTTCTTCAACGAGACAAGTTATTGCGTTAGATACAGTTAGAATGTCTAAGTCTTTTGTTACCTGAAATATATCGTTTTCAACCATTTATGTATGTGGATGAGTATAATATCAAACAGATTACCTTTTCTTGAGATTTGCATTCAATTGGAATAATCGGGCAAGACTGGCAAGAGTAAAGATTCTTGGGGAGCAAGTATTTTCCAAACATTTTGTATACAAAAGATTTACTACGAAAAACGACAGCGAACATGATTGAACCGATTGTAATGTATAAAATATAAAATAAAAACGTGTATCAAAAATGATGCAAAGTAGTAAATAATATGAATTTGATTTTGTGTTAATAGTGTATATGTGAAGTGTAAATACAAATTAAAATAATGTGGCTGTGAAACAATAACATTATAAAAAAGATTGATTAGGAGATTTACAAGAAGGTACCATAATGGAGACTTCCAAAAACATTTTTTAAACGGTAAGTGTGCCAATACGTTGATCAAGCTCCTCCATTGTTCGTATTGTGATTGCTGACGTACCTTCTGATTTTCTGACCAGAATCGTTCCTTGGTTGACCCACACGTAGCGAAAGTTATGTTGCTTGGCTCTGTTCCTTGCTTCACGAAAAAGAAGCCGGTTTTCTTTCGTTAATCGTTCATTTATATACAAGCGATTTGTAGGTCCGTCGACAATTTCTACGCTGTTGATATTTCTCCTGCTTTTCGCATTTTTCAGAAACTCCTCACGCTTCTTTAGTTTCGAGAAAGTTATGACCACAGTCCTAGGTGAGAGTGAGCCGTGTGATTGAGGTTTATTAGGTATATATTAGGTATATTTAACTGATGGTAAGCGAAAACGGATAGTTTTATTCGATCGTTTTGTTTTAATATAATCTGCATCTGAAACATGATATCATCTGAAACGTGGCCATAAAAGACGGCTTATTATGAATAGTCTTTGCTATTGTGCAAAATGTGTGTATTGTGTTATTTTTTATTTGTTTGTGCTATTGTGACTAGGCATGGCAATGATTGCTACTTTTAATTCATAATCATTTGGTGCTATTGCTAAATTTTATCACATAATTTTTACTGCTATTTTTCACAGTTCAAGATTTTTAACAATTATGATATTTCATACTTTTTGCTACATGCAATATGCATATGATTTTACATTATAATTTATGATAAGGATAAGGTTGCAGTTCAAATAGAGGTCGTCATTTTTGTAGTTACGTTTAAGCAAAAATATTTTAATCATTAAATATTTTTTATGTAGATTTGAGTGAATTTCCCGGGGCCATTTATAACATGGCATCGATGAAATCCATACAAAAAGACGTAGTTATAACTTTTAAATATTTTTTTCTAATGAGATGAAATAGTAATCTATGCGGAGCCATAAATATTTTAGTTACAGGACTTATAGATATTCCACAAAAAAACTTAATGTTTAACTCTAAATTTTTCATTTCCGAGGTTGTCCGCACGCCACCTTGACGTGAAATATAACTTATTGAAAAAAATCTATTGGTTGTTTTTACAAAAACATAGCTTTATTTGTTACTTGAATAGTTGTAGTATCGTTGCGAAAAACGTTTATTCAAATATTTAAACAATACAATTAATAGTTACTACAAACTCATTTGTCCCAGGAACACCATTCATTACCATGCCCTATACTTATTTAGGAATATAATTTTATTAAAAGACTTTCTTCACCCCCACTCTGCTCTAAACGTTACGTCTTAGTGCCGCCCAAGTGCTCAACGTAGGAGGAAGTACATAAGTATCTGCGTTTTCGCGCCTTAAATGTAAGTATCATTTTTTTTCGTTACTCGTCATTTTCTCTTTCATTCCCATGGGTAGGTATAACTTATGTTATTGAAAGATTGTCTTCTTGTAAAGGTATTCAATAGAACACTATTTCTATTATGGATGTATGTTTAGTATTTAATCATTCGAATAATAAATAAGTTATAAGTAATTTAACATTTTTGCCTTGTTTTTCATTGCCATGCTTTCATTTTCATGGTTTCCGTGGCCAAAATTTGCTATGGAAATGAAAAAACAGCCACTAAAATGAAAAGAATTTCATTGCCGTGACCTGATTTTTCATTTCCATGGCATAGTCATTCACTTCCATGGCCTGGTGATTCATTTCCGTGGGTTAGTGTTTCATTCCCATAATCAATTTTTTCATTGCCATGGTATGATTAAATCTAAAGTATTACAGTAATAGCGAATAACAAAACAGGTCTCATGGAATTTTTACGTATTTAACAAAATTATGCTTTCAAGCTTACTATGAGCTCATAGTTAATACAAGGTATTATATGACAATGAGACAATATTATAAGATCCGTGTTAAGGAAGATATTTTATACTAGGCTTCAAAGCTTATAAAATTTTTTCGACCGCCACATACTAATTAGCACTATTAGTACTGACAATTAGCATAGGAATCGAAAAAAATATGACAGATTTATTTTATTTGATACATCAAACTCAGAGGTATCTTCAAACTTATGAATAAAATGTTAATTCATCGTCATGAAATACCTAGTAGACCTAAATCTCTCACTCACACTTATTCTTTAGATGATGATAATAATGGGCTGCTAATTTTAAGGTGTCGTGATGTCCAAACAAAAATTAACCGAAGAGGAGAGAAAAGAAAGAAAAAGAAGGCTGAGCAAAAGCGACGCCAAAAAATAAGAAGCGATCCTTTACTTCGAGATCAGAATCGTATAAGAGAAACAGACAATATACAAAGATTGTGTAATTGTTAAAGATTATCCATAAGTTTTAAGCTTATGACTTTTTGTATTTACTTGACAAAAGATGAAAAATAAGATAATTATAGTATTACTCTTTTTGATAATAATGGGCTGTGATTATTGCCAGTAAAACATCAAAAAATGTGCCTTGTTCAGCTTTGGATTTAAAAACAAAATTTGTGTTGTAAGTGTTTAAAAATGATATTTTGTATACCTGTCTATTTTATTTTTGTCAATCTAGTTATTTTACAATTTAAATAAATAATAGTACGTTACCTACTTTGATTCCGATACCTTTGTTTTTATAACTTTTTTTTTTATAAATATACAGAATAATAACATCAACATAACATAAACGTTCACGCCGAATATCCCCGAAGGGGTTGGCAGAGGTACTAATACTTCTGAACATCACGTGACTTTGTCACCTGGTGTTCAGAGTACCCACGTTTTGCATGGACAGTGTACCTACTCACGTGATAGGGGGCAGGCCTATCGCCGTTTTGTACGAATACACTGTCACATGACTAAGTACAACTCAGCCATGTGGGTTTCCTCACGATGTTTTCCCTCACCGTTAACAACCATGATAAATTAACCACACATATGTCATTAGAAAAGACAAATTGGTGTAGGCCCGACCCAGGATTTGAATACTAGTCGTTTGCACGATAACCGAGTGTTCTACCCACTGGGCTTGATAGAGTGGGTTACACAATAAATACAACACAATTAAAAAAAAAGTTGATCATCAGACAAGATTACAGGCTATCGATGGATAACAAGAAAAGCACAGGACTGTTTGTCTCAGAGATCATTGAAGGAGGCCTATGTCTGAGACCAACAATGTTAAAAATAATTGACAAATGTTTAGTTAATTCAATTAAAGTAGACACTCACTGCAAAAATAATAATATCTGAATATGGCTTTCTCATTGTGAGATATACAATTTTAAAAGGATTTTCATTCCCGTGGTACCGATCTTTCATTGCCGTGGACGCTTGATTCATTTCCGTGCACGTGTGTTTCATTTCCATGTACTCTTGTTTCATTGCCATGGCATTTGAAATGAAATGAAATAGTTTATTTGCATGAAACATGGTAATTAAAAGATGTTACAGTATTGTAGGGAACCACATGTCTCGTCAAGTTTCTTGACATACAAATACATAATTTAAAACTAAAATGATTAATAAAAATAATAATAAAACATAACTTCATTAAAAACCATCATAAAACTTATTACAAATTATAATATTCCAAACCATTATCTAAATTCAAATCCAAGCCAATTAATTAAGTAAAAATAAAAAAAGCACTAAGATATGAACATAAATATCAAAATAATAATAAAACATAACTTAATTAAAAACCATTACAAATTATAATATTTCGAACAATCATCTTAATTAGAATCATAACCAAACAATCAATAAAAAAACAGAAGAAGTATAACAATGTGAGCATAAATGTCAATAAGTAATAATAACAATGAATTAATTATACAATAAAATGTCATAAACAAATTTATATTTTTTTTAAATTAAAATAATCATTTAGCTTGTAAAAACACATTTCGTATAGCCATTTCCTTAATTTTCTATAAAATAAGTTATTTGGTAATGATTTTAAATCTTTTGGCAGATGATTATAAATATGAACGCACATGGAATAACAATTTTTTTGGCATAAAGTAGTCCTCATAAAAGGAGTGACTAGTTTCTGCTTGTCTCTAACATTGAAATTACATACTTCACAAGCCTTTACAAATTCCTCGGGGTATTTTCTTACAAAGGAACAAGTTTCGTATATATATATACTAGTAAGTGTAAGAATATTGAGCTTTTTAAACAACGGTCTACAAGAGTCATAGGGCTTTTTCCCACAAATTGCTCTCAGACATTTTTTCTGTGCTATGAATGCGTTATTAAAATGTGTGGAGTTACCCCATATTATAATTCCATATCTTAAAATACTTCCAACGTAGCCGTGATACGCGGTAATTGCTGTAGTTTGGCCTAGTATTTTCCCAAGGCGATATAGGGGATAAACAAATTTATTTACTCTTTTACAGAGGGAATCAACTTGTGATTTCCAATTACAATTTTTGTCAATATAAATCCCAAGAAATTTAAAAACTGTTGACTCATTAATTTTTTGATCACGGCACGAAATATTAAGTGAGAGAGGCGTGTTACCATAGTTCTGAAATTGCATGTATGTGGTTTTAGTTAAATTTACCTTCAGATTATTTCCTTCTTGCCAATTTACTACATTTTTAACAGTATTATTTATTTCAGTTTCAATATTAGTTTTTTCTGTTATTACTATGGATATGTCATCGGCAAATAATATACTATGATACTTGGTGATATTGGGGAGATTATTGATGTAAAGAAGGAAAAGTAAAGGACCCAATATACTGCCTTGAGGAACTCCGGATTTATTTACTCTCGAGCTTGATTTATGAGATACAAGTTCTTTGAGAGCATTAAGTCTATCTATAGCTACACTTTGTTGCCTGTCTTGAAGATAGGATTTTAGCCAGTTTAGTGCTGGACCTCTTATCCCGTATCTTTCACATATAATTAATAATATTTCATGATTAGCCATGTCGAACGCTTTTGTAATATCAAAAAATGTAACTATTGCTGGGTTACGTTTATCTATGTTTTCTGTTACTATTTTAATTAATCTAAAAATTGCTAACGTAGTAGACTTATTGCTTTGAAATCCATGTTGGTTTTTGTTAATAATATTGAACTTCTGAAGGAAATGTGTCAGCCTGACATAGAATGACTTTTCGAAAACTTTTGCCAAAATTGTAATTAACGAAATAGGTCTATATGATGTTATACATTTTTTATCTCCTTTTTTATAAATTGGTCTTACAATAGACATTTTTAGTCTAGTGGGAAAAACGCCAGTAACAAAAGATAAGTTTATCAAGAAAGTCAATACTTTAGACAAAATGTCTGCACAACTTTTTAGTATTTTCGTAGATATTTCATCGTGACCAACGGCATTTGTGTTTTTTAAAGAATTAATAATTTTGGTCACCTCGTTTTCAGTGTATGGGTATAAGTAGATTGAAGAATGTAATCTGTCAATTTCATTAATATTTCTAATTTCTATATACTGTTGGTTAGGCTGTTGATCACAGAAGAATGAATTAAAAGCATTGGAAATCTTAACAGGATCATCCAATTCTGTGTTATTAAGATTAATATTGTCTATTAGGCTAGTCGAGTTTCTGTTAATATTACTGAGTTTGTTAACTATTTCCCAAACTTTTTTACATTTATTTTTGGCGTAATTTATTTGTTTGTTACTGTCAATACGAATAGCTTGATTTATACATTTCTTTAAACATTTAGAATACTTATTGAGGTTCCTTAAATCTTGTTTGCTTTTGCTTTTGTAAAATGTATGACGAAGTTTAGATTTTACGACGCATGATATTTTCAAACCTTTAGTAATCCACGTTGATTTTGGTTTCCTAGGTTTTTTTGGGAATTTTACAATAGGAAAACATAAGTTATAGTATAAAATTAATGTATCATGAAAAGTATCGAATGCGTCATCAATGCTTCCTTTTAACATTACGTCTTCCCAAGAAAATGCAGTAAGGCACTGTTTAAATTTATCTAAATTATCATCGTTGTAATCTCTTTTAAAGCAGTACGTTATATTACATTGATTTTTATTTTCTTTCTTATCAGGAACACTCAGCATTTGACCCGTATTATGATCAGAGAGATCTAACTCGTAGACTGTGCCTTTGGAGTCTTCAATGTTTGTAACAAAAATATCTAAACATGAATTTAGTCGAGTTGGTACATCAATTTTAACACTAAGCCTAAAATTGTCCATTATTTCGAGAAAATTAATTGTGTTTTTATGTTTTTTATCTAAGACATTTATATTGAAGTCACCAACTATAATAATTTTCCTATTTCTATTTATAATCCATTTGTGTAATAATGTTTGGAGATGTTTAAAAAAGATCTGTATATCTGAAGTTGGTGTTCTGTATATACACAATAGAATACATTTATTTTCTAGCTCAATACCACAGCATTCAAAGTCCTTTTCTTTAAGAATCTGATCAGCCAGTATTAATGGTGTAAATGTGGCACCTTCTTTTATCAGAATGCAAACACCTCCTCTACTTTCATTTTCTCGACCAAAACTTGTTGCTAGGATAAATCCCTCAAGAAAAATATTGTCAGTTTCCCTAGATCTGATGAAAGTTTCTGATAAGCATACAATATCTACATGTTTTTGATCTTTAGTAAAATTATCTAGTGCTATTTCCAAAAGCTCGCGCTTTGAACGAATACCAGCAATGTTTTGGTGGAATATTATAATATCCTTAGAGAAAAAACTGTGAATTTACTTTTCCTTGGTTTACGCTTAAATTATTATCAATTAAAGTGGGATTTTTAGTTATATTTTCATTTTTAGGCTTAAAGTAAAATGGTATTGTTCCTTTGAACGGAATCACACTTTTATGCATGCTTGTTTGTTTTTGCACGAGACAATTTTTACCAGTGATAAACTCTTTATCATAATCTAACGTATCTATCTTAAAATTAATTGCTTTACACATACCTGACCTATTATAATTATAACAATCCAAAAAAATGCAGTTGGTAAACAGATTTGAGATTAATCGAAGTTGTTGGTTCAGTTTGTCTTCATTCAGGCAGTTGGAGTAGCGTACACCCAATAATATGACATCAATATGTGTTACCTTTTTGAGTGCCTCATGGAGTTCAGCTGATATTATATTTGGATTCTGATCATTTTCTCCAACACAGATTATTAGTTTATCGCCGCTTTTTAACTCCTTGTAATCGCAAGGTTTTAATATTTCTGCTGTAGGTGCATCGGGTTTTATTTTACCGAAGATTTCATAATTTTTATAACAGGAGTTTTGTCTTGATTTGTACAATGACATTGCTAAGCCTTTGCATTGTCTTCCTCCTAAAATAATAATTTTGCCCCTTGTACTTTGTGGATCATTCTTAGTAATTGTCCTATAATTATTATGTTGTCTTTTTTTCTTTTCCGTTGAAGGAACCATTTTTATATCTATTGGTTGTGTTGTAATAGATTTTTTGGTATTATTTGTAATTTCTCCTTGTGATATTGCTGATACTTTTTGTGGTTTTATTGGGGTGCTATTAGAAGTGTTTTTCTTTATTTTAGGTAATTTCGGGGTAGGGCTCATACAAATTTCCTTTAAAACACATATTTGCCCCTTCTGTTTACGAAGTTCTTCTTTCAGTGAGCTATTTTCTAATAACAAATTTTCTATCTCATTTCGAGCAGATTCCAGTTCACATTTTAAACTGTTGAGCTCATTTTTTATTTCCTCATTTGGTGTTGATGGTAGCCTTGTAGAGAGGTCCAGGCTTCTCATACATATGGAGCTATCCGATGAGATTGAAGTAAGTGCATGGTCTTCATCATCAGTTAGGCCCATTTCAATGATGCTCATATCCCTCCTTAATGGTAGTTTAGTTCGGGTATGTGACCGCAGTGTTCTATTATTTTTGTCCATTTTAGTACGCAATGATATTTATCTTGCGATTTCGAACAATTTCTGTGGCTTGATTGACTTGAACGTACCTTAGCCGATATGACTATATTCTAGACCAAAGCCTACTCTATGATTTCTGTCATCTGTTTGGATAGCGATGAAGTTTCAAATGTCAGTTTGACAAAGACTTTGACATTGGTTAGCGATGAAGTTTCAATTCAATCAAATGTCAATGTCAGTTTAATGCTAGGCGATGATGTGCTGTTGCTGTTATGGTTATTTATTTTTTCTATTTACCGACTTAGTAATTGTTTATTTTGTTATGGAAAATCCATTCTGTGTACAATTTTGAAAAAAGTTGTTTATTTGCAATGTTTAACGGTTATTTTTGTAACGGATAAAATATTCTATGGACTTACTGTGTATGTCGGCAAAGGATTTTCCACTCTTCTGGATCAAGTAAAATAAGTTTTTTGGGAACTTTCGTAGTGTTTCTCCCTGGATTTCTGGCAGATATTATTCAATTTACGTTCATCCAGCACAGCCGTTGATAGGTATATCCCATTGGGATCGATTAATCTGACCAATCTTGAAGTCAATAATAGATGGTTTTTGTTGGTATTCAAGTAAAGCTTTGAGTTAGTTTGCTTATTGTTTTTCACTGTATTAACTATTTAAATTGAATTTATTGAAAGAGTCTATTGTTTACAACTTAGTGACAGTTGTGTGACTTTTTGATAATTTTTATTGAATTTTGAACATTGAATTTTTAATAATGTAAATCTCACTAGTTTTATAAGTTATCTGCTTCAACTGCAACTTCAATAATATCGATCAAAAATAAATAAAAACCTTGATTTAAAAAAATTCACGGAAATCAATATTTTAACGGTCTTGTTGAAATCCACCCATTTGATGTTGCCATAATTCAATTAAACTTTATAGAAGTTTTATTTTTGTTGTAGTTGGTTGTAGAAATAAAAGAATAATAAGTGGGTGATATTTCTGTTAGTTCAACAGAAGATGTGCCTTTTCAAAAGCTATAAATTTTATAACGAATATATACTTATCTCTAGTTCAATAAGGCATATGTATTATAATAATACACTAATTGCTTGTATTATTTTCTTGGTATTTTTCCCAGTATGTTGTAAAGTCCTTCTATCATAAATAAAGTAGTAGAGGTGATTGTAATTTATTTTTTATTTTGTAAAAGATGAAACCAAATAGAGAATAATAAAAACAATAAAGATAATCACAACCTATCACCGCCACGCCAAACGCCAAGGTAATAAAACACGTGTGTTTCAAAATGTATAAATATCTATTGTAATATTTGCTCTCTCTAACTCAATATTTCTTATTCGCTTACAATTACAAAGATAACCCCGCCCACAAGTCACTCGCTTTGCTTTTCTTATGATTTCATTCAATGTCATGATTTAGATGTGGTGCGACCAGAAATGATTAGTAGCAACCTTTCTAAATGCTATTATCATATGACATAATATGATTATTAAAATCATATGATTAATCATAAGCTACTTGTGAAATGTTCCATGCCTGATTGTGACTACTTCGATAAATAAAAAAATAACAATAAATAATATTTCATCATTTCTGACATTACTAATAAATAAAGGAAAGAAAAATTTCGACACAGGCGGGATAAATTTTTCTTTCCTTTATTTATTAGTAATAATCCCCACATGAGGTTTTCATGAACAAAAAGATTTAAATTTCTGACATTGTCGGCATTGTAAGATAGCTCCAACATCCGCCGTGACCGCTTTATTGTTTTATCGAATGCACCTTACGCTCTCGGCGTCACTAATTGAAATAGTAACTCATTCTCATTTTTAGTTAATTCAGGTGTTCCTCAAAGCTCGCACCTCGGTCCACTATTGTTCAACCTATTTGTAAACGATGTCCTAGACTGCTTTTGGTATTGCGATTCATACTTGTTTGCTGATGACCTAAAGATCTCCAGAGAGATTTCTTCTGTTGCCGACTCAACTCTTTTGCAACAGGATCTTAATCGACTAAGCTCATGGTGTTTTAAAAATAAAATGATACTTAATGCCAGGAAGTGCTTTTCGGTGTCGTTTACAAGAAAACATAAAGTGTTGGAGGGCAACTATGTAATCGAGAATGAGAAACTGGAAAAAGTTGAGCTTATTCGCGATCTTGGTGTTACCTTTGATAGCAAGCTTACTTTTATCAAACATTTTGATAACGTTATTGGTGAAGCGTCAAAGTGTCTTGGATTTGTCCTTAGAAACACCAAGTGTTTCAAGAATAATCATACTAAGATAGCACTGTTCAACTCGTTAGTTAGAAGCATCTTGGAATACGGCAGTGTGGTCTGGAATCCCTATTACAACGTGCACTCACTAAGAATAGAAAGGCTTCAAAAAAGATTTCTGTATCACCTATCTTATTCTTGTGGTAAGGCTAAATCTCTTGCATCATATAATGATAGGCTGAGTCACTTTAAAATGACGTCCCTTCACGATCGCCGTGAAATGCTGAGCAATATGTTTGTTGTCAACATTATTCGAAACAATATTGACTGTCCCCAATTGTTAGGTCAAATTAATATTATTTATAGTATTATAGAATTATAGAATTATAGACCTATAGAATTATAGACCTATAGCTCTTTTGCCTACAGCCTCGAAAATTTTTGAAAAAACAATGGTTAGCCGAATTTACAAATTTTGTGAAAAATACGAGGTATTTGACAATTCACAAAACGGTTTCAGAAAAGGTCGATCGACCATTCTAGCCGTATTTAAATTAATAACGAAGTATTAAAAGCCTTAAATGATAAAAAATATGCAATAGGTATATTGCTAGATCTTACAAAAGCCTATGATAAAGTTGTATACAAAATACTATTAAGAAAACTTTACGGCGTAGGAATCCGTGGACAAGCCCATAAATGGTTTACTTCCTATTTAGATAACAGAAAGCAACTAGTTCAAGTAGATTTTTGGAACACAGACACTAGAAATGTAGAGACCGTGCAGTCAGAAACAAAACCAATAAACGCCTCTATACCCCAAGGTAGCGTCGCTGGTTGTTTACTATTTTTGATATATTTAAATGATTTGCCTAAAATAATAAAAGATCATTGTGTATTATTTGCCGACGATATTTCCATCCTAAAAACAGCTTATGACTCTACAAACCTTAGTGCCAAATTAAACAACATAATGGAAACCACCAAAAACTGGTTAGAAATCCACAACTTAGAAATTAACTACCTAAAAACTAAATTAATCGTATTTTATCCCCATCAAAAAACCCCTTTGCAAGTTGACCTAGAATTTAACAATATTAAAATAGAAACCGTGAACGAATTTTCCCTCCTTGGTATTAAAATTGATAAACATGTTAATTGGAAGTCGCATGTCCAAACTATAAGAATAAAATTATCTAAGTTTACTTACGCACTTTATGAAATTAAAAAAACAACAGACACTAAAACTGCACTAGCAACCTATTACGCTTATGCGCACTCATGGCTCAGCTATGGAGTGATACTGTGGGGGAATAGTTCTGATCTTAATACACTATTTACAGCACAGAAAAAACTACTTAGGATCATTGCAAATATATAAAACCGATACATGTAAAATGCATTTTAAAAATTATAAAATACTTACCTTGCCATCTTTGTATATATTAGAACTTTGCAAACTAGTCAGAAACCATCCTGTACTATATACGACAAGAGAACAAACTACAACTAAGTATAACTTGCGACATACTCGTAAAACAAGGCTAAACCTACCAGCTTCTCGAACACAATTGTGGTCTTCAGGAACATTAAACATGTCAATTAAAATATATCACAAACTCCCCCAACAATTAAAAAATGTCAGTAGTTATCCTATATTTATAAAAAAGGTGAAGAGTTTATTATTAGATAGATCCTATTACACCACCCTAGAATACTTGAATGATAACTTTGATAACGTGAGGATATAAAGTATAAATATTATTGTTTTAAAAATTAAATGCTTAAATGATTATTATATTAAATATTGAAGTTTGTGTCCACTAATTTTTAAATTCATATACATATTAGTTGTTTTTGTTTTAAAAATTTATATTTTCTTACTTCCTTTTTGTTTTTAGCTATTAGTTTTGTATTTATAAGTTAATTGCAGTGCCCGACGGGGCCCACAAGGTCCAAATTGTAAATGTCACCATATTGATACTGTGGATTTATGCAATAAAGATTTGAATTTGAATTTGAATTTAATTTCAATGCACCGTGCAGGCGTCAGAGGCATGCAATTGTGCCCTTTAAACAAACATTGGCTAGGACTAATCTTGGTTTCAACTCTCCATTAAACAGAGAGCCTTGAATCAGCTAAGAGATGAAATCGATATTTGTGGCGATGACACGGTTAACATTAAGCGTTGTTGTTTGAAAAGTGTAAATCTTCAGAAATAACGTACTCTCTGAATCTCTTTTAATTTAAGTTTATATTTCTTTATCAGTAATAATGTTAGTTATGGTTAGGATACCCGCGCAGGTTAATTAACAATTTGATTTATTGTATTATAAAGTGGTCTCTTTTGTAGTCAACATTAAATGTATTTTATAGGTGTTGTAACGGTTGTTTACTCAGGTTCCGCATAGTTTAAGTCTAGGTTTAAGTTCGGTAAAGGGTTTAATGTTGTAAATTATGTTAATAATAGGGAATTAGGGAATAATGAATTTTTGTACATGTTTTCCAGAGAATGCTGTAGTAATTATAGAAATTAAGAATGCATACTGTCTACCGTGATACCAATGTAAAAAACTATAAATGAATTATGTATTTCTTGTTGAAGGTCCTAATAATAATAAATAAATAAATAAATAAAATAAATAAATAAAATAAATAAATGACCCAAAAAACCCCGTACGGGTAGGTAAAAAACTTACAGGGAGTAATGAGCCCGTACCGCACTAGAAGGAAACTTTTTCGCTCCAGTGCGTTACAGGGTTCATAACACCCCGGATTGTTTTTTAGTGTAATCTAGTCCTTCAAAAGGTAAATAAACCAAATATACAACTATCTCTTTCATACGACTTAAAATGACAAAGATATAGCCTTCGCACCAGGGGATAGATGCTGTTTTTTGCTCCCGCACTGGATGAGAATCAAGGACGGGGACTTATAAGCCCCGTATCGCGCTGAAGGTGTTAAAATGTACCTAAAATTATTATTATCTATCTCTAGCGGTCCCATAATATCTAAACTAATCCTACCTAAAGACGAACCCGGAGTGTCAGTAATTACCATTGGTTCCCTTATCGAATTATTACTATGTTTTTGAAACTGACATTGTTTACACTTGGCTACGTAATTCATTACGTCACGACTGATGCCTGGCCAAAAATAATATTTTTTAATATTATTTAACATTCTATTCAGCAGCCTTGCCCACCAGCATGTCCACTGGTGGGC
The DNA here is from genome assembly GCA_963576735.1 of Bedellia somnulentella. Lineage (NCBI taxonomy): Eukaryota > Metazoa > Arthropoda > Insecta > Lepidoptera > Bedelliidae > Bedellia > Bedellia somnulentella. The sequence goes on from CAUYWD010000049.1 coordinate 39,689, forward strand.
AAAATATGAAAATCATTCAAAATTATTTTCTTTTCATCGTTGCTACTTACTCGTATTACATCTTTAGTTATTATGAAATTTAAGGATTCAATGTTTTCCCTTTTTATCGTTCTAACGAGATTTTTTATATGCAACTGGTTGTGTCTACTTTTTATAATAAGCAACTCTTTGATGCGCATTTTCTTACATAATTCATCTAAATCCCTCGCTAGCACCTCTACGGTAGAAAACGATCGGGTGTTTAGATATATCGCACATTGCGACGGCACGTATGCACAATGTTTACAAAGTGATAAAGTATATTCATTCTTATTCTGTTTTACATCATATTTAATGTTCTGAGACTAAGCGAATATGTTTAAAGATAATTTTAAAAGATATTGTTTTTTATTATTATTTTTTTGTTGTGCATTTGTTTAGTTTACTGTCTGTTCCTTTACTATTTATTCAATTTTGTTTACTTCAAATGTGGCAGACACAGATTATTTTGTTTATATATTAATTAATTATGTGTAGTGTAGTGTAGGCCTTAACTGAAAACCAGTGTTTTGCCACTTGGCAATATCAAGCACTGAGTTAGGACCTAGTTTGTGTTATTAAAAGTTTAAAATATTGTTTTTTTTTTCACTTTATGTATTGTTTTTCATATTGTATGTGGTGTTATGTTAACATAAATAAACGAGTTATCTATCTATCTATCTATATTCAAAATGTGTAGAAAAAATTAATTGATTAATATTATTTGGCTCTTTTAGTACTTCTACCGCCAAAGGTTGATCAGGCCTGGATGCGGATGAAGTGCTGCGCGAGCACGATTGGTCACTATTTGTGAGTTTCCTAGTTTGAGCTCGAGTCAAAACAGAAATATTTGCTTCAGAGAGATCCTTAAGATCTTCGCTTGTCATCCGAAGTCGACTCAACGCGTCTGCAGCTGCGTTGCTTCGACCCGGTACATGCTCAACCTCAAAGTCATACTCCTCTAAGTATAATCTAAACTTCATTAACCTACTTGAAGGATCCTTAATACTAAATAAATTAATCAAAGGTTTGTGGTCGGTTTTGATAAGAAATTTTCGGCCATATAAATACGGTCTAAAATGCCTAACCGCCCACACTATACCTAACAGTTCTAAATCTATGATAGGATAGCGAGTTTCGGCTATTTTCAGATTCCTACTAGCATAAGCTACTACATGACCATTCCCATTCAATAATACAGCACCTAACCCCATTTTCGATGCATCCGTGTGTAATACAAAGCGGTTTGAGGGAGAAAAATCTGGGTACTGTAATACTGGTGGGTTAATTAATGCGAACTTTAAAGTTTCAAAAGCATTTTGGCATTCATTTGACCATACAAAAGGTACATTACTTTTACATAAATAATTTAATGGGTAAGCAATTTTTGCAAAGTTCGGTATGAACCGACGATAGTAGTTGGCAAATGCAACGAAGCGTTTTACTTCGCCGACATCTGTCGGTGTTGGATAATTTCGTGATGTCACATATTTTTCCGGATCAGGCAAAATGCCTTTCGACGTAATTTTGTGACCTAAATAAACAATTTCAGTGCGCAGAAACTCGCACTTTAATGGGTTTAATTTAAGATTAACTTTTCGTAATCTTTCAAATATTCTAACTAAATTATTATTATGGTGCTCAATGGATTTTCCTATCACTATACAATCATCTAAGTATATAAAACACTTATTATAATTGAGCCCAGACATGGCTACAGTCATTAATCGAGAAAACACACTAGGGCTGGTTTTCAAACCCATCGGGCAACGCTTCATACGGTACATTTTATCCGTAGTAAAAGCGGTGTAGTTGCGCGATTCGGGATCTAAAAATACTTGATACATTTTATCTAATTGAAACGCCTTGTATTTTCTAGAATTTTCTTCTAAATTCAGTTGAAAATAACTCTGACTGAGGTCCAATTTTGCAAAATAAATACTGCCCGAAAGAGAATCTAAAATGTCAGTAATGTTTGGCAGGGGAAACTTGTCATCTTTTATCCTATTTATTTAATTGCCGATAGTCTACTACAAGTCTCCATTTTCTTTCATTCGTTCTATCACATTTTTTAGGTACTAACAAAACGGGGCTGGACCACTCCGATGAATTTGTTTCCTCAATTATATCGTTTCGTAACATTTCATCAATTTGTTTTTGTACCTCACCTCTGAGGGCAAATGGAGTCCGGTAAGGCGTAACGTTATCTTGAACGGCTATCTTATGTTGCATTAAGTTTGTAACCGTCAACTTGTCACCCGGTAAGTGAAAAATATCAGCATATTTTGCACAGATTCTTTCTATGTTGAGTTGATCTGTGTCACATAAGTTTGACAGATTTAATAATTCAAATAATGTCTTCACTCTGTCTACGCTTATTCTATTTTCATTTAAACTACATGTATCAAAATGATTTAAGCTATAAAGACCTATATCATAAAAGTCTATGAAAAGTTCCTCATTAGTAGTATTTAATATACGTATAGGGATTCTACCATATTCCGGTTTCGCAATCATCCCTGCGACATAAACACCTTTTTCTAATTCTTTTGACAATATAACACAGTCCTCAGACAGTGTCGTCGGAATATATCGTATGACCTCACACCGAGCTGGGATTAAATGTCGATACGTTTTTAACCGACTTCAAAAAAGGAGGTTCTCAGTTCGATTGTTTGTTTGTATGTATGTATGTATGTTTAATTGTCCGCGATTATCTCGCGTTTGGCTTAAGCTATTTGGATGCGGTTTTCAGAAAAGTATTCGTTACATTTAGGAGAAGGTTTTAGTGCTTTAACCGACCAAGGTTAGGTTAGGTTAGGTTAGGTTAGGTTAGGTTAGGTTAGGTTAGGTTCCCCCACACCCCCCACATGGTACAGCCTTGTCGTGGCGTGGGGGCTCAGTAGCCTCGGGCAATCCAGTCCGGGGTGAAGCTAATGTACCAAAAGTCCGCTTCTCTCCTCTGCTTCCAGAGCGAGCAGTAAGCGGACGGGAAGTCGTGGCACATTCTGATGTGCACGGCTTAGCCCCAGCGTTTGTCCACATTGGGCGGCTGGGGCGGGTGTTAGAACCTGGCGTCTGTGTCGCATCGGTCGGCCAGGTTCTGTCTTTGTGGGGCGGCAGTGTCTTCATGATACTGCCGGCCAAACCGTAAGTCTACTTCGGTGGGAACGGGGGCTCAGGCCACTGAGGTCTGGGCTGCGAGGAAGAAAACCTTTATAAAAAATTACCCTAATCCCAAGGTCAGCGTGCCGAGGGGATGAGTGTCTGGAGGGGGTCTAGTGCCTAGCGCAGGGGATGGGGGGGTTAAGCTCGCTGGTAGGCCGAGGGTAAAGCCTACCAAAAAACTAATATGAATAAGGAAATTTTGAAGAGTATTACCCAGGTGGGTCCCCGAAAGGGGGAATCCCACCCTTCCGCTTCTGCGGAAGGCGCCCCCGCGTATTCTGGGGGGGGCAAAAACTTCCAAACCAACGACCAAAGCAAACGATTAACGGATTCCGATTTTAGTGATGAGGGGATGAGCGATTCATCAATGAAGACTGCAGGTAGCTCGAATAGCTTCTTTGATCTTCTAAGAAAGCGACGAGCTGGTAGCGGACTGAGTGTCTCAGACTCCGATGGCAGTGTCGAAACTTCCTTTGCTGGTAGCACAGTACCACCGAAAAAAGGCCGTGGAAGACCTCCTTCCACAGGTCAATACATAGGCGTTGGCAAGGCAAGGGCTGATGCAAAAGCAGCGCGAAATCAGTTCTTACGGCAAGAGCAGATAGTAACGGAACAGGAGGATATAAGCCAGCGAGCCAACCGTAATGCAGCTCGGAAAGAAAAAACGCAGGCCTCGACAGCCCTAAGTGCGAAAAATTTGGCTGCAGAATTAGCTCAGACTGTCGAAGAGGGGGTCTCGAAAATATTGGAAGTAGCCAAGAGATCGGGAAATTTAAAAAGTACTTTTGTAAGGGACCTTAAGAATGCGGCGGAAAAAATTCTGCATCATAATGAACTTCTCAAGGAGTGTTCATCTTCTGATGAAGTTATAAAGTTGCAGGAAGAGCTCTCGCTATAAAAGCCGATAACGCTAGCTTAGCTAGCCAAATGGATGCTCTGCGGATGGAATTGGCGGAAATGAGGGTAAAGATTAGCGGTATTAGCTCATCCTCGGAGAAAACATCCTCGCCAGATGAAAACTTAGCTCGTGCAATCATGGTTCAAGTAGGAACCATGGTTAACGCCAGACTTGAGGCACTGGAAGGCCGTCTCCTTCCAGAAAAACGGATTCGCCCACCGTTGGCTGCAGAGTAACCTCAAAGCTGGTAGCAAACGCTGCACCACAAAGAAAGGGTACATCTGTAGCTAAAGGGACCCAACAAAAAACGTCGGAAAAGGGCAAGGGCAAAGGCCAGGGTAAGAAAACTGCTAAAGTATCCTCACCAGAAGTGAGCCTACAAGAAGTAGCCCAACCTTTGGGTCCTCGAGCTGCGGATTTGCAACCTGTTCCCGGCCCTTCTTCAGGGGACGCAGTAGAGTCCTGGGCGACTGTGGTCCGGCGGGACAAGAAGCGGTCCACAAACAAAGGATGTTCCAGCGAAAGACCGTCAGCCGACCAAAAACAAAGCGGCATCAAAGAAGCTACGAGTCCCTCGTACTTCAGCAGTAATAGTTACGCTTCAAGAACAAGCTTGTGAGTCTGGTCTTACTTACAAGCAAATTATGACTGAAGCAAGGCAAAAGTTGGACCTGCCAGGCTTAGGGATGGGGCCCTTGCGTATGCGGACAGCATTAACTGGGGCTCGAAAACTAGAGGTAGGTGGTGAGAGCTCCTCTCAGAAGGCGGACGTTCTTGCGGCGAAATTAAGAGAAGTTTTCGATGCCAGTATGGTGAAAATTTCTAGGCCATCAAAACTGGAAGACCTACGTCTTGTCGGCCTAGACGATTCAGTCTCTGTAGAAGAAGTGAGAGTCGTCATTGCAACTGCTGCTGATTGCTCCACATCAGACTTAAAGGTGGGGCAGATAACGGAAGGACAACGCGGATTGTGTTCTGTTCACATTAGGTGTCCAACCGTTACTGCCAAGAAACTATTGCAGTTGAAGGCGCTAGAAATCGGTTACGGAACGGCTAGGGTGCAGCTTCTTTCAAAGAAAGAGTTACGCTGCTATAAATGCCTCGAACCCGGCCATGTACGTGCGCAGTGCAAGTCGGAAATAGACCGTAGCAACATTTGCTACCGTTGCGGTCAGCCAGACCACATTGCCAGGGAATGTGGGGCTAAACCTAGCTACCCCGTTTGCAAAGCCGCCAATAAGCCAGCGGATCATACTGTTGGTGCAAAAGCCTGCTCTTCGAATAAAAAGAAGAGAGGAGGCACGACAAGAGCAGGAATAGGGTACCAAAGCCCTGACAAGTCTAATCGCTTACCAAGAAATGGTGGCGATAAAAGATCTGAGGCGGAACCCATGGTCATAAGTTAGTGATGGCTATGCGGTTCCTACAGGTGAACCTTAACCACTGCGCCACTGCCCAAGACCTGTTCTTTCAAAGCATGGCGGAGTGGTTAATAAACATTGGAGTGGTCGCGGAGCCATATTTCGTCCCCGATGGGGTAAATTGGGTGTCGGATCTTTACGGCGTCGCTGCAATAACGGTCAGCAGATCTTCAGGACTGCTGCTGGAAGAAGTGACCCGGGGTCGGAGGTTCGTGGTGGCTCGCATCGGAGAAATTGTCGTAGTGTCAATCTACTTCTCCGCTAACGATCCACTTTCCGACTTCGAGGTGTTTCTGCAAGATCTAGAAGCAGTAGTCCTTCAGCGCCGTCCTCGGCAGGTTTTGATTGCCGGGGACTTTAACGCTAAGTCAGTGGTTTGGGGATCCCCGGCAACGGAACCTTTCGGACACGCCGTTGTTGAATGGGCGACGGCCACTGGAATGGCTGTCGCTAACACGGGTTCGACACCCACATGTGTTAGGCATAACGGGAGTTCGATCGTCGATCTGACTTTCGCTACTCCCGGTCTCTGGGCCCTAATCAAGGGCTGGAGGGTCATCACTGACGTGGAGACATACTCTGACCACCGATATATTCGGTTTGATGTCTCTACGTCTCGTGAAGCCACCTCATCAGGCGGCTCATCGGCAAACGGGGGCCCAAGATGGGCCCTCAGCAGGCTGGATAAAGAACTAATGGCCGAAGCAGCCATTGTCCAGTCCTGGTCTGCACCGCCTGACTTTGCCAATGACATCATGGCTGAGGTGGCCTGGTTTAGTGGGGCCCTCACAGAGATATGCGACGCGTCCATGCCCCGGGCGGGACCAATGGCTCCAAGGAGACAAGTTCACTGGTGGTCTGCCGAAGTTGCTCAGCTCCGCCGAGCTAGCATGGTGGCGGGCCGCCGATGTCAGCGCTACAGAAGGAGAAGACGCCGGATCGAGGCCGAGGAACAAGAAATAGTTGATGCGTACCGTGAGGCGAAAAAAGCCCTGAAGATCGCTGTTCTCAGGGCCAAACTCGCCTCCAAGGTGGAATCGCTGGAGACTCTAAACAACGACCCATGGGGCAGGCCGTACAAGGTTGTGCGGCAGCAGCTTCGCCCTTGGGCGCCCCCTTTGACAACGAGTCTCCAGCCACACGTAGTGGAAAACGTGGTCTCGGCCTTGTTTCCGGCAAGGGCAGCTCATATGCCCCCAGTGATGGCTGCAGAGTGGCAGCATGAGGAGGAAGAACTGCTGGTCCCAGAAGTGACTGAACCGGAGTTGGCAGTGGCAATAAAGCGGCTCAAGGCGAAGAAGACAGCCCCGGGACTAGACGGCATCCCGGGGCGAGCCTGGGTGGTCGCTCTGGAACCCTTCCTGGAGGAGAAGTTCCGGGGCCTGCTTTCCATGTGCCTGGCACAAGGGGTATTTCCAGAGCCTTGGAAGGTGGGCAAACTCGTCCTCCTACGAAAGGAAGGGCGCCCCGCTGACTCCGTCGAACCTTCGTCTTTTCGGCCTATCGTTCTGCTCGACGAGGCGGGCAAACTTTTCGAGAGGGTGATCTCTGCCCGAATCGTCGAGCACCTTGATGAGGTAGGCCCAAACATATCGGACCAGCAGTTTGGATTCCGCCGATGCCGTTTAACGGTACACGCTGTGTTGCGCGTTCGCGCAATAGCGGATGAGGCGGTCGCACAGGGCGCGGTGGTTTCGGCGGAAAGCCGCGCTATGTCATGCGGTGTTCCACAGGGCTCAGTCTTGGGCCCGCTCCTGTGGAACATCGGCTACGATTGGGTCCTGCGCGGCGCCAACCTCTGGGGTGTCCAACTCACCTGCTATGCAGACGACACCCTAGTGACGGCTCGAGGGAAAACATACAGGGAGGCCGCCATCCGCGCAACAGCGGGAGTGTCGCACGTTGTGCGCCGTATAAGGCTTCTGGGCCTTGAAGTGGCCCTGAATAAGTCCGAGGCCATGTGGTTTCACGCGCCGCAGCGCCTTATGTCCATCAGGGCGTCAAGGGGATACCGTACGGTATCCCGAGAGGCTGCCTGCCTATTGGCGGGTTCCATGCCATGGGATTTGGACGCGAAAGTCCTCGCGTCCACTTTCCACTGGCGCGAAGATCGGCGGACGCAGGGCCACTGGCCCACGCAACGGGAGACTGCGGCCTACAAACAGGAGGTCGAGGCAGCTGCCCTCGAGGCATGGGCGCTCAGGCTGGGACAGCCGAGCGCGGGGCACAAGACGGTGGAGGCCATTCTCCCCGTCCTCACGCAGTGGTTGCAGCGAGAGCATGGATCTCTGAGCTTCCGGCTGACACAGGTCTTTTCCGGGCATGGTTGCTTCGGTAAGTACCTGTGGCGGCTGGGTAAAGAGCAGGCTGCTCGTTGCCACCACTGTCTGAATTGCCCCGAAGATTCGGCGAAACACACTCTCGAAGAGTGCCCAGCTTGGGCTGGGGAGAGGGCAGCACTCCGGGCAAGCATTGGCCCGGATCTATCCCTGACGGCCGTAATTGCGGCCATGGTGGGGAGCCCCGAAGCGTGGGCGGCGGTGGCCTCCTTTTGCGAAAACGTAATGCTTGCAAAGGAGGCCGCCGAAAGGGAAAGGGAGCTGGCGGACCCCACTGGAAGGGGCCGTCGTCGCCGCGGTGCCAGGAACCACTGACGCACCGCGGCCTCGGTTAGGGTCTTCTAAGACCACGGAGCCCCCATATGGCGTGCGTCGCCGAAAGCGGGGCTCCACGGGCAGGAGGCGCGCAGAGTGGGGCTATCTGCGCGCTACCAAACCCTGCCCAAGAAGGACGGGCGCTTAGGTGGTCCTGAGCGTCCGTGACTACAAAAGTGGAAAAGGGGGGTTCTGTCCCCCCCAAAGAAGGAATGCCGCGAGGCATTAGGTGTGTGGAGCCCGCGGCGATGAATTGCCTAAGGCCAGACGACCGGTGGGCTCTACAAATTCGCACCTGGAAGGACCACCGTGGGGTTTTAGTCAGTAGGAGTCTGACATATCCCCGTCGCACCCCCATGCGGCGGGGAATCCATGAGGATTTCCCCACGTAAAAAAAAAAAAAAAAAGGTTCCCCCACACGGTGCAGCCTTGTCGTGGCGTGGGGGCTCAGTAACCCCGGACTAGCCACCCGGGGTGAAGCTAATGCACCGAGGTGGCGTCGCTCCCAGTATCCCTCTTATTAGGAGAGGGGACAGGGGAAGCGACGCAGATCGTAACCCCAGCAACAGTTGTAGCCGCTGTTGCTGGGACCGAGGGCCTTGCCGTCACCGGCAGGTCGCGAGGAGTCAACCGCTATAAAAAATCGGAGGAGAAAACCTCGTTAAAAATCATGGGGTGGGTTGCTCCCGTTTTCCTTTCGAGGTGTAGAGAGGGAACGGGAGCAAGAGGGGAACTCGTAACCCTGGGAGTATTGCACTACCAGGGCCGAGGGTCTTGCCGTGGTGTAGGCTTGACCGCGAGGAGTAAACCTCTATAAAAAATCGGAAGAGGAGTAAACCTTCCGCAAAAATCCGAGGACAAAACCTCGTTAAAAAATCCGTGAGGTGGTGGGCTGCGGTTAGGTTAGGTTAGGTTAGGTTAGGTTAGGTTAGGTTAGGTTAGGTTAGGTTAGGTTAGGTTAGGTTAGGTTAGGTTAGGTTAGGTTAGGTTAGGTTAGGTTAGGTTAGGTTAGGTTAGGTTAGGTTAGGTTAGGTTAGGTTAGGTTAGGTTAGGTTAGGTTAGGTTAGGTTAGGTTAGGTTAGGTTAGGTTAGGTTAGGTTAGGTTAGGTTAGGTTAGGTTAGGTTAGGTTAGGTTAGGTTAGGTTAGGTTAGGTTAGGTTAGGTTAGGTTAGGTTAGGTTAGGTTAGGTTAGGTTAGGTTAGGTTAGGTTAGGTTAGGTTAGGTTAGGTTAGGTTAGGTTAGGTTAGGTTAGGTTAGGTTAGGTTAGGTTAGGTTAGGTTAGGTTAGGTTAGGTTAGGTTAGGTTAGGTTAGGTTAGGTTAGGTTAGGTTAGGTTAGGTTAGGTTAGGTTAGGTTAGGTTAGGTTAGGTTAGGTTAGGTTAGGTTAGGTTAGGTTAGGTTAGGTTAGGTTAGGTTAGGTTAGGTTAGGTTAGGTTAGGTTAGGTTAGGTTAGGTTAGGTTAGGTTAGGTTAGGTTAGGTTAGGTTAGGTTAGGTTAGGTTAGGTTAGGTTAGGTTAGGTTAGGTTAGGTTAGGTTAGGTTAGGTTAGGTTAGGTTAGGTTAGGTTAGGTTAGGTTAGGTTAGGTTAGGTTAGGTTAGGTTAGGTTAGGTTAGGTTAGGTTAGGTTAGGTTAGGTTAGGTTAGGTTAGGTTAGGTTAGGTTAGGTTAGGTTAGGTTAGGTTAGGTTAGGTTAGGTTAGGTTAGGTTAGGTTAGGTTAGGTTAGGTTAGGTTAGGTTAGGTTAGGTTAGGTTAGGTTAGGTTAGGTTAGGTTAGGTTAGGTTAGGTTAGGTTAGGTTAGGTTAGGTTAGGTTAGGTTAGGTTAGGTTAGGTTAGGTTAGGTTAGGTTAGGTTAGGTTAGGTTAGGTTAGGTTAGGTTAGGTTAGGTTAGGTTAGGTTAGGTTAGGTTAGGTTAGGTTAGGTTAGGTTAGGTTAGGTTAGGTTAGGTTAGGTTAGGTTAGGTTAGGTTAGGTTAGGTTAGGTTAGGTTAGGTTAGGTTAGGTTAGGTTAGGTTAGGTTAGGTTAGGTTAGGTTAGGTTAGGTTAGGTTAGGTTAGGTTAGGTTAGGTTAGGTTAGGTTAGGTTAGGTTAGGTTAGGTTAGGTTAGGTTAGGTTAGGTTAGGTTAGGTTAGGTTAGGTTAGGTTAGGTTAGGTTAGGTTAGGTTAGGTTAGGTTAGGTTAGGTTAGGTTAGGTTAGGTTAGGTTAGGTTAGGTTAGGTTAGGTTAGGTTAGGTTAGGTTAGGTTAGGTTAGGTTAGGTTAGGTTAGGTTAGGTTAGGTTAGGTTAGGTTAGGTTAGGTTAGGTTAGGTTAGGTTAGGTTAGGTTAGGTTAGGTTAGGTTAGGTTAGGTTAGGTTAGGTTAGGTTAGGTTAGGTTAGGTTAGGTTAGGTTAGGTTAGGTTAGGTTAGGTTAGGTTAGGTTAGGTTAGGTTAGGTTAGGTTAGGTTAGGTTAGGTTAGGTTAGGTTAGGTTAGGTTAGGTTAGGTTAGGTTAGGTTAGGTTAGGTTAGGTTAGGTTAGGTTAGGTTAGGTTAGGTTAGGTTAGGTTAGGTTAGGTTAGGTTAGGTTAGGTTAGGTTAGGTTAGGTTAGGTTAGGTTAGGTTAGGTTAGGTTAGGTTAGGTTAGGTTAGGTTAGGTTAGGTTAGGTTAGGTTAGGTTAGGTTAGGTTAGGTTAGGTTAGGTTAGGTTAGGTTAGGTTAGGTTAGGTTAGGTTAGGTTAGGTTAGGTTAGGTTAGGTTAGGTTAGGTTAGGTTAGGTTAGGTTAGGTTAGGTTAGGTTAGGTTAGGTTAGGTTAGGTTAGGTTAGGTTAGGTTAGGTTAGGTTAGGTTAGGTTAGGTTAGGTTAGGTTAGGTTAGGTTAGGTTAGGTTAGGTTAGGTTAGGTTAGGTTAGGTTAGGTTAGGTTAGGTTAGGTTAGGTTAGGTTAGGTTAGGTTAGGTTAGGTTAGGTTAGGTTAGGTTAGGTTAGGTTAGGTTAGGTTAGGTTAGGTTAGGTTAGGTTAGGTTAGGTTAGGTTAGGTTAGGTTAGGTTAGGTTAGGTTAGGTTAGGTTAGGTTAGGTTAGGTTAGGTTAGGTTAGGTTAGGTTAGGTTAGGTTAGGTTAGGTTAGGTTAGGTTAGGTTAGGTTAGGTTAGGTTAGGTTAGGTTAGGTTAGGTTAGGTTAGGTTAGGTTAGGTTAGGTTAGGTTAGGTTAGGTTAGGTTAGGTTAGGTTAGGTTAGGTTAGGTTAGGTTAGGTTAGGTTAGGTTAGGTTAGGTTAGGTTAGGTTAGGTTAGGTTAGGTTAGGTTAGGTTAGGTTAGGTTAGGTTAGGTTAGGTTAGGTTAGGTTAGGTTAGGTTAGGTTAGGTTAGGTTAGGTTAGGTTAGGTTAGGTTAGGTTAGGTTAGGTTAGGTTAGGTTAGGTTAGGTTAGGTTAGGTTAGGTTAGGTTAGGTTAGGTTAGGTTAGGTTAGGTTAGGTTAGGTTAGGTTAGGTTAGGTTAGGTTAGGTTAGGTTAGGTTAGGTTAGGTTAGGTTAGGTTAGGTTAGGTTAGGTTAGGTTAGGTTAGGTTAGGTTAGGTTAGGTTAGGTTAGGTTAGGTTAGGTTAGGTTAGGTTAGGTTAGGTTAGGTTAGGTTAGGTTAGGTTAGGTTAGGTTAGGTTAGGTTAGGTTAGGTTAGGTTAGGTTAGGTTAGGTTAGGTTAGGTTAGGTTAGGTTAGGTTAGGTTAGGTTAGGTTAGGTTAGGTTAGGTTAGGTTAGGTTAGGTTAGGTTAGGTTAGGTTAGGTTAGGTTAGGTTAGGTTAGGTTAGGTTAGGTTAGGTTAGGTTAGGTTAGGTTAGGTTAGGTTAGGTTAGGTTAGGTTAGGTTAGGTTAGGTTAGGTTAGGTTAGGTTAGGTTAGGTTAGGTTAGGTTAGGTTAGGTTAGGTTAGGTTAGGTTAGGTTAGGTTAGGTTAGGTTAGGTTAGGTTAGGTTAGGTTAGGTTAGGTTAGGTTAGGTTAGGTTAGGTTAGGTTAGGTTAGGTTAGGTTAGGTTAGGTTAGGTTAGGTTAGGTTAGGTTAGGTTAGGTTAGGTTAGGTTAGGTTAGGTTAGGTTAGGTTAGGTTAGGTTAGGTTAGGTTAGGTTAGGTTAGGTTAGGTTAGGTTAGGTTAGGTTAGGTTAGGTTAGGTTAGGTTAGGTTAGGTTAGGTTAGGTTAGGTTAGGTTAGGTTAGGTTAGGTTAGGTTAGGTTAGGTTAGGTTAGGTTAGGTTAGGTTAGGTTAGGTTAGGTTAGGTTAGGTTAGGTTAGGTTAGGTTAGGTTAGGTTAGGTTAGGTTAGGTTAGGTTAGGTTAGGTTAGGTTAGGTTAGGTTAGGTTAGGTTAGGTTAGGTTAGGTTAGGTTAGGTTAGGTTAGGTTAGGTTAGGTTAGGTTAGGTTAGGTTAGGTTAGGTTAGGTTAGGTTAGGTTAGGTTAGGTTAGGTTAGGTTAGGTTAGGTTAGGTTAGGTTAGGTTAGGTTAGGTTAGGTTAGGTTAGGTTAGGTTAGGTTAGGTTAGGTTAGGTTAGGTTAGGTTAGGTTAGGTTAGGTTAGGTTAGGTTAGGTTAGGTTAGGTTAGGTTAGGTTAGGTTAGGTTAGGTTAGGTTAGGTTAGGTTAGGTTAGGTTAGGTTAGGTTAGGTTAGGTTAGGTTAGGTTAGGTTAGGTTAGGTTAGGTTAGG
>CAUYWD010000050.1:0-42000 GCA_963576735.1 Bedellia somnulentella
TTTTTAGCTCACCTCAACCTTATGTAACCCATCTTAATTGATTTCAACCCTTTTAGGATTTTTCCAGACCAACCTTACAATTTTTATATTTTTGCATTTTTATTTCCCTATCCAACCATATTTTTCATTTTCAGGAATTTTAATTGTTAAATTTTTTATGTCACTTTTTAAACTCTTTGAAAGCCTTAATCTACCTCGATGATATTTAAATGACTCTATAATAATAATTTTTTACTTATTAGTAGTTTAAATTGTAAAGTTGTTATAAAATATAGGTTTCTCGTAATTTTTTAAAAACTTCTGTAGGCAAACTGCCAATGATTATCACACCATTTGATAGTCATCACTAATTCTTATTTTTGAGGGTTGAAACACTACTCTAGGCTCAGCACTTTTTGAGATATTTGTTTTTTTTTAGCTCACCTCAACCTTATGTAACCCATCTTAATTGATTTCAACCCTTTTAGGATTTTTCCAGACCAACCTAACAATTTTTATATTTTTGCATTTTTATTTCCCTATCCAACCATATTTTTCATTTCCAGGAATTTTAATTGTTACATTTTTTATGTCACTTTTTAAACTCTTTGAAAGCCTTAATCTACCTCGATGATATTTAAATGACTCTATCATAATATTTTTTTAGTTATTAGTAGTTTAAATTGTAAAGTTGTTATAAAATATAGGTGTTTCGTATATATTTCAAAATTTTTTAGGCAAACTGAAAATTATTTTCACACCATTTGATAGTCCTCACTAATTCTTATTTTTTGAGGGTTTAAACTTTACTCTAGGCTCAGTACTTTATGAGATATTTGTTTTTTTTAGCTCACCTCGATCTTATGTAACCCATCTTAATTCATTTCAACCCTTTTAGGATTTTTCCCGACCAACCTAACAATTATCATATTTTTGCATTTTTATTTCCCTATCCAACCATATTTTTCATTTTAAGGAATTTTAATTGTTACAATTTTTTATGTCACTTTTTAAACTCTTTGAAAGCCTTAATCTACCTCGATGATATTTAAATGACTCTATCATAATAATTTTTTACTTATTAGTAGTTTAAATTGTAAAGTTCTTATAAAATATAGGTTTCTCGTAATTTTTTAAAAACTTCTGTAGGCAAACTACCAATGATTATCACACCATTTGATAGTCATCACTAATTCTTATTTTTTGAGGGTTAAAACACTACTCTAGGCTCAGCACTTTTTGAGATATTTGTTTTTTTTATCTCACCTCAACCTCTTGTGACCCATCTTAATTTATTTCAACCATCTTAATTTATTTGGAGTGATACTGTGGGGAAACTCCACTGATGTGCATTCAGTTTTCATATCTCAGAAAAAATGTATAAGGTCACTCTGTTCTATCAGCGACCAGACAGTATCGTGCCGACCACTTTTTAAAAAATTAAAAATTCTCCCTTTGGCCTGTATTTACATTTACGAAGCAACATTGTACGTTATAAAGAATTTTCAGACTTTCGAACCAGCTCATATGGGTTATCATTCGCAACGGTTACAGATGAAAAACGAAAATAAACTTACAGTACCTAAGTTTAAACTATCATCAAGCAGAAAATCATTTTGTGTAGTCTCTGTTAGGGTATATAATTCTGTACCTGATGAAATAAAGTTTTTACCCATAAATAAATTAAAAAGACGTTTATTTAATTGGTTGCTGGAAAATTGTTTTTACTCCATAAATGAATTTTATGATAGGAATAAAAATATTAATATAATGTAATTAATGATATTTGACATGTATTTCATATTTTTTTTCTATTGTGCTGTTATTATGTGTTTGTTAATATGCATGACATAGTATTTTAAAATTGTTTCAATTTATAATTATTTTTTTATTGATATTAGTTTTTTTTAAGAGTATCTTTTGACATCACAGTTTCTTTTTTATAATACATTTTAATTAATTTGTATATTTTTTTTTTTTTTTTAATAATGCTTAGATATCATATAATTGTCAAAAATGTTTTTAAATATAGTCCTATTTTCAATATTTAAAGTTGTATACCCGCAAGGGTCAAATGTGTATGGATACAATTGTACAATAGAAGATCTATGTAAACTGCACCCACATTTACGACTAAATAAATGATTTTAATGGTTTTTAATGGTTTTAACCCTTTAAGGATTTTTCCAGACCAACCTAACAATTTTTATATTTTTGCATTTTTATTTCCCTATCCAACCATATTTTTCATTTTCAGAAATTTTAATTGTTACATTTTTTATTCCACTTTGAAACTCTTTGAAAGCCTTTATCTACCTCGATGATATTTAAATGACTCTATCATAATATTTTTTTAATTCTTAGTAGTTTAAATTGTAAAGTTGTTATAAAATATAGGTTTCTCGTAATTTTTTAAAAACTTCTGTAGGCAAACTGCCAATGATTATCACACCATTTGATAGTCATCACTAATTCTTATTTTTTGAGGGTTTAAACACTACTCTTGGCTCAGCACTTTTTGAGATATTTGTTTTTTTTTTATCTCGGCTTACCTTATGTGACCTATCTTAATTTATTTCAACCCTTTTAGGATTTTTCCAGACCAACCTTACAATTTTTATATTTTTGCATTTTTATTTCCCTATCTAACCATATTTTTCATTTTCAGGAATTTTAATTGTTACATTTTTTATTCCACTTTGAAACTCTTTGAAAGCCGTAATCTACCTCGATGATATTTAAATGACTCTATCATAATAATTTTTTACTTATTAGTAGTTTAAATTGTAAAGTTGTTATAAAATATAGGTTTCTCGTAATTTTTTAAAAATTTCTGTAGGCTAACTGCCAATGATTATCACACCATTTGATAGTCATCACTAATTCTTATTTTTTGAGGGTTTAAACACTACTCTTGGCTCAGCACTTTTTGAGATATTTGTTTTTTTTTAGCTCACCACAACCTTATGTGACCCATCTTAATTTATTTCAACCCTTTTAGGATTTTTCCAGACCAACCTAACAATTTTTATATTTTTGCATTTTTTTTCCCTATCCAACCATATTTTTCATTTTCAGGAATTTTTAGTTACATTTTTTATTCCACTTTGAAACTCTTTGAAAGCCTTTATCTACCTCGATGATATTTAAATGACTCTATCATAATAATTTTTTACTTATTAGTAGTTTAAATTGTAAAGTTGTTATAAAATATAGGTTTCTCGTAATTTTTTAAAAATTTCTGTAGGCAAACTGCCAATGATTATCACACCATTTGATAGTCATCACTAATTCTTATTTTTTGAGGGTTAAAACACTTCTCTAGGCTCAGCACTTTTTGAGATATTTGTTTTTTTTTAGCTCACCTCGACCTTATGTAACCCATCTTAATTCATTTTAACCCTTTTAGGATTTTTCCCGACCAACCTAACAATTATCATATTTTTGCATTTTTATTTCCCTATCCAACCATATTTTTCATTTTAAGGAATTTTAATTGTTACAATTTTTTATTCCACTTTGAAACTCTTTGAAAGCCGTAATCTACCTCGAAAATATTTAAATGACTCTATCATAATAATTTTTTACTTATTAGTAGTTTAAATTGTAAAGTTGTTATAAAATATAGGTTTCTCGTAATTTTTTAAAAATTTCTGTAGGCAAACTGCCAATGATTATCACACCATTTGATAGTCATCACTAATTCTTATTTTTTGAGGGTTTAAACACTACTCTTGGCTCAGCACTTTTTGAGATATTTGTTTTTTTTTAGCTCACCACAACCTTATGTGACCCATCTTAATTTATTTCAACCCTTTTAGGATTTTTCCAGACCAACCTAACAATTTTTATATTTTTGCATTTTTTTTCCCTATCCAACCATATTTTTCATTTTCAGGAATTTTTAGTTACATTTTTTATTCCACTTTGAAACTCTTTGAAAGCCTTTATCTACCTCGATGATATTTAAATGACTCTATCATAATAATTTTTTACTTATTAGTAGTTTAAATTGTAAAGTTGTTATAAAATATAGGTTTCTCGTAATTTTTTAAAAATTTCTGTAGGCAAACTGCCAATGATTATCACACCATTTGATAGTCATCACTAATTCTTATTTTTTGAGGGTTAAAACACTTCTCTAGGCTCAGCACTTTTTGAGATATTTGTTTTTTTTTTTATTTTATCTCAACTCAACCTTATGTGACCCATCTGAATTTATTTCAACCCTTTTAGGATTTTTCCAGACCAACCTAACAATAATCATATTTTTGCATTTTTATTTCCCTATCCAACCATATTTTTCATTTTAAGGAATTTTAATTGTTACAATTTTTTATTCCACTTTGAAACTCTTTGAAAGCCGTAATCTACCTCGAAAATATTTAAATGACTCTATCATAATAATTTTTTACTTATTAGTAGTTTAAATTGTAAAATTGTTATAAAATATAGGTTTCTCGTAATTTTTTAAAAATTTCTGTTGGCAAACTGCCAATGATTATCACACCATTTGATAGTCATCACTAATTCTTATTTTTTGAGGGTTAAAACACTACTCTAGGCTCAGCACTTTTTGAGATATTTGTTTTTTTTAGCTCACCTCAACCTTATGTAACCCGTCTTAATTTATTTCAACCCTTTAAGGATTTTTCCAGACCAACCTAACAATTTTTATATTTTTGCATTTTTATTTCCCTATCCAACCATATTTTTCATTTTCAGAAATTTTAATTGTTACATTTTTTATTCCACTTTGAAACTCTTTGAAAGCCTTTATCTACCTCGATGATATTTAAATGACTCTATCATAATATTTTTTTAATTATTAGTAGTTTAAATTGTAGAGTTGTTATAAAATATAGGTTTTTCGTATATATTTCAAAATTTTTTAGGCAAACTGAAAATTATTTTCACACCATTTGATAGTCCTCACTAATTCTTATTTTTTGAGGGTTTAAACACTTCTCTAGGCTCAGCACTTTTTGAGATATTTGTTTTTTTTAGCTCACCTCAACCTTATGTAACCCATCTTAATTTATTTCAACCCTTTAAGGATTTTTCCAGACCTACCTTACAATTTTTATATTTTTGCATTTTTATTTCCCTATCCAACCATATTTTTCATTTTCAGGAATTTTAATCGTTACATTTTTTATGTCACTATTTAAACTCTTTGAAAGCCTTAATCTACCTCGATGATATTTAAATGACTCTATCATAATATTTTTTTAGTTATTAGTAGTTTAAATTGTAGAGTTGTTATAAAATATAGGTTTTTCGTATATATTTCAAAATTTTTTAGGCAAACTGAAAATTATTTTCACACCATTTGATAGTCCTCACTAATTCTTATTTTTTGAGGGTTTAAACACTACTCTAGGCTCAGCACTTTTTGAGATATTTGTCTTTTTTTTATCTCACCTCAACCTTTTGTGACCCATCTTAATTCATTTTAACCCTTTTAGGATTTTTCCCGACCAACCTAACAATTATCATATTTTTGCATTTTTATTTCCCTATCCAACCATATTTTTCATTTTAAGGAATTTTAATTGTTACAATTTTTTATGTCACTTTTTAAACTCTTTGAAAGCCTTAATCTACCGCGATGATATTTAAATGACTCTATCATAATATTTTTTTAGTTATTAGTAGTTTAAATTGTAAAGTTGTTATAAAATATAGGTTTTTCGTATATATTTCAAAATTTTTTAGGCAAACTGAAAATTATTTTCACACCATTTGATAGTCCTCACTAATTCTTATTTTTTGAGGGTTAAAACACTACTCTAGGCTCAGCACTTTTTGAGATATTTGTTTTTTTTTTATTGTATCTCAACTCAACCTTATGTGACCCATCTGAATTTATTTTAACCCTTTAAGAATTTTTCCAGACCAACCTAACAATTTTTATATTTTTGCATTTTCATTTCCCTATCCAACCATATTTTTCATTTTCAGGAATTTTAATTGTTACATTTTTTATGTCACTTTTTAAACTCTTTGAAAGCCTTAATCTACCTCGATGATATTTAAATGACTCTATCATAATATTTTTTTAGTTATTAGTAGTTTAAATTGTAAAGTTGTTATAAAATATAGGTTTTTCGTATATATTTCAAAATTTTTTAGGCAAACTGAAAATTATTTTCACACCATTTGATAGTCCTCACTAATTCTTATTTTTTGAGGGTTAAAACACTACTCTAGGCTCAGCACTTTTTGAGATATTTGTTTTTTTTTTATTTTATCTCAACTCAACCTTATGTGACCCATCTGAATTTATTTCAACCCTTTAAGAATTTTTCCAGACCAACCTAACAATTTTTATATTTTTGCATTTTCATTTCCCTATCCAACCATATTTTTCATTTACAGATATTTTAAATGTTACCTTTTTTATTCGACTTTGAAACTCTTTGAAAGCCGTAATCTACCTCGATGATATTTAAATGACTCTATCATAATAATTTTTTACTTATTAGTAGTTTAAATTGTAAAGTTGTTATAAAATATAGGTTTCTCGTAATTTTTTAAAAATTTCTGTAGGCAAACTGCCAATGATTATCACACCATTTGATAGTCATCACTAATTCTTATTTTTTGAGGGTTAAAACACTTCTCTAGGCTCAGCACTTTTTGAGATATTTGTTTTTTTTTAGCTCACCTCAACCTTATGTAACCCATCTTAATTGATTTCAACCCTTTAAGGATATTTCCAGACCAACCTTACAATTTTTATATTTTTGCATTTTTATTTCCCTATCCAACCATATTTTTCATTTTCAGGAATTTTAATTGTTACATTTTTTATGTCACTTTTTAAACTCTTTGAAAGCCTTAATCTACCTCGATGATATTTAAATGACTTTATCATAATATTTTTTTAGTTATTAGTAGTTTAAATTGTAAAGTTGTTATAAAATATAGGTTTTTCGTATATATTTCAAAATTTTTTAGGCAAACTGAAAATTATTTTCACACCATTTGATAGTCCTCACTAATTCTTATTTTTTGAGGGTTAAAACACTACTCTAGGCTCAGCACTTTTTGAGATATTTGTTTTTTTTTTATTTTATCTCAACTCAACCTTATGTGACCCATCTGAATTTATTTCAACCCTTTAAGAATTTTTCCAGACCAACCTAACAATTTTTATATTTTTGCATTTTCATTTCCCTATCCAACCATATTTTTCATTTACAGATATTTTAAATGTTACCTTTTTTATTCGACTTTGAAACTCTTTGAAAGCCGTAATCTACCTCGATGATATTTAAATGACTCTATCATAATAATTTTTTACTTATTAGTAGTTTAAATTGTAAAGTTGTTATAAAATATAGGTTTCTCGTAATTTTTTAAAAACTTCTGTAGGCAAACTACCAATGATTATCACACCATTTGATAGTCATCACTAATTCTTATTTTTGAGGGTTGAAACACTACTCTAGGCTCAGCACTTTTTGAGATATTTGTTTTTTTTTAGCTCACCTCAACCTTATGTAACCCATCTTAATTGATTTCAACCCTTTTAGGATTTTTCCAGACCAACCTTACAATTTTTATATTTTTGCATTTTTATTTCCCTATCCAACCATATTTTTCATTTTCAGGAATTTTGATTGTTACATTTTTTATGTCACTTTTTAAACTCTTTGAAAGCCTTAATCTACCTCGATGATATTTAAATGACTCTATCATAATATTTTTTTAGTTATTAGTAGTTTAAATTGTAAAGTTGTTATAAAATATAGGTGTTTCGTATATATTTCAAAATTTTTTAGGCAAACTGAAAATTATTTTCACACCATTTGATAGTCCTCACTAATTCTTATTTTTTGAGGGTTTAAACACTACTCTAGGCTCAGCACTTTTTGAGATATTTGTCTTTTTTTTATCTCACCTCAACCTTTTGTGACCCATCTTAATTCATTTTAACCCTTTTAGGATTTTTCCCGACCAACCTAACAATTATCATATTTTTGCATTTTTATTTCCCTATCCAACCATATTTTTCATTTTAAGGAATTTTAATTGTTACAATTTTTTATGTCACTTTTTAAACTCTTTGAAAGCCTTAATCTACCGCGATGATATTTAAATGACTCTATCATAATATTTTCTTAGTTATTAGTAGTTTAAATTGTAAAGTTGTTATAAAATATAGGTTTCTCGTAATTTTTTAAAAACTTCTGTAGGCAAACTACCAATGATTATCACACCATTTGATAGTCATCACTAATTCTTATTTTTTGAGGGTTAAAACACTACTCTAGGCTCAGCACTTTTTGAGATATTTGTTTTTTTTTATCTCACCTCAACCTTTTGTGACCCATCTTAATTTATTTCAACCCTTTAAGGATTTTTCCAGACCAACCTAACAATTTTTATATTTTTGCATTTTTATTTCCCTATCCAACCATATTTTTCATTTTCAGGAATTTTTTGTTAATTTTTTTATTCCACTTTGAAACTCTTTGAAAGCCGTAATCTACCTCGGTGATATTTAAATGACTCCATCATAATAATTTTTTACTTATTAGTAGTTTAAATTGAAAAGTTGTTATAAAATATAGGTTTCTCGTAATTTTTTAAAAATTTCTGTAGGCAAACTGCCAATGATTATTACACCATTTGATAGTCATCACTAATTCTTATTTTTTGAGGGTTAAAACACTTCTCTAGGCTCAGCACTTTTTGAGATATTTGTTTTTTTTTAGCTCACCTCAACCTTATGTAACCCATCTTCATTGATTTCAACCCTTTTAGGATTTTTCCAGACCAACCTTACAATTTTTATATTTTTGCATTTTTATTTCCCTATCCAACCATATTTTTCATTTTCAGGAATTTTAATTGTTACATTTTTTATGTCACTTTTTAAACTCTTTGAAAGCCTTAATCTACCTCGATGATATTTAAATGACTTTATCATAATAATTTTTTAATTATTAGTAGTTTAAATTGTAAAGTTGTTATAAAATATAGGTTTCTCGTTATTTTTTAAAAACTTCTGTAGGCAAACTGCCAATAATTATCACACCATTTGATAGTCATCACTAATTCTTATTTTTTGAGGGTTTAAACACTACTCTTGATTCAGCAGTTTTTGAGATATTTGTTTTTTTTTATCTCGGCTTAACCTTATGTGACCTATCTTAATTTATTTCAACCCTTTTAGGATTTTTCCAGACCTACCTTACAATTTTTATATTTTTGCATTTTTATTTCCCTATCTAACCATATTTTTCATTTTCAGGAATTTTAATTGTTACATTTTTTATTCCACTTTGAAACTCTTTGAAAGCCGTAATCTACCTCGATGATATTTAAATGACTCTATCATAATATTTTTTTAGTTATTAGTAGTTTAAATTGTAAAGTTGTTATAAAATATAGGTTTTTCGTATATATTTCAAAATTGTTTAGGCAAACTGAAAATTATTTTCACACCATTTGATAGTCCTCACTAATTCTTATTTTTTGAGGGTTTAAACACTTCTCTAGGCTCAGCACTTTTTGAGATATTTGTATTTTTTAGCTCACCTCAACCTTATGTAACCCGTCTTAATTTATTTCAACCCTTTAAGGATTTTTCCAGACCAACCTAACAATTTTTATATTTTTGCATTTTTATTTCCCTATCCAACCATATTTTTCATTTTCAGAAATTTTAATTGTTACATTTTTTATTCCACTTTGAAACTCTTTGAAAGCCTTTATCTACCTCGATGATATTTAAATGACTCTATCATAATATTTTTTTAATTATTAGTAGTTTAAATTGTAAAGTTGTTATAAAATATAGGTTTCTCGTAATTTTTTAAAAACTTCTGTAGGCAAACTGCCAATAATTATCACACCATTTGATAGTCATCACTAATTCTTATTTTTTGAGGGTTTAAACACTACTCTTGATTCAGCAGTTTTTGACATATTTGTTTTTTTTTATCTCGGCTTAACCTTATGTGACCTATCTTAATTTATTTCAACCCTTTTAGGATTTTTCCAGACCTACCTTACAATTTTTATATTTTTGCATTTTCATTTCCCTATCTAACCATATTTTTCATTTTCAGGAATTTTAATTGTTACATTTTTTATTCCACTTTGAAACTCTTTGAAAGCCGTAATCTACCTCGATGATATTTAAATGACTCTTTCATAATAATTTTTTACTTATTAGTAGTTTAAATTGTAAAGTTGTTATAAAATATAGGTTTTTCGTATATATTTCAAAATTTTTTAGGCAAACTGAAAATTATTTTCACACCATTTGATAGTCCTCACTAATTCTTATTTTTTGAGGGTTTAAACACTTCTCTAGGCTCAGCACTTTTTGAGATATTTGTTTTTTTTTAGCTCACCTCAACCTTATGTAACCCATCTTAATTGATTTCAACCCTTTTAGGATTTTTCCAGACCAACCTTACAATTTTTATATTTTTCCATTTTTATTTCCCTATCCAACCATATTTTTCATTTTCAGGAATTTTAATTGTTACATTTTTTATGTCACTTTTTAAACTCTTTGAAAGCCTTTATCTACCTCGATGATATTTAAATGACTTTATCATAATAATTTTTTAATTATTAGTAGTTTAAATTGTAAAGTTGTTATAAAATATAGGTTTCTCGTAATTTTTTAAAAACTTCTGTAGGCAAACTTCCAATAATTATCACACCATTTGATAGTCATCACTAATTCTTATTTTTTGAGGGTTAAAACACTACTCTAGGCTCAGCACTTTTTGAGATATTTGTTTTTTTTAGCTCACCTCAACCTTATGTAACCCGTCTTAATTTATTTCAACCCTTTAAGGATTTTTCCAGACCAACCTAACAATTTTTATATTTTTGCATTTTTATTTCCCTATCCAACCATATTTTTCATTTTCAGAAATTTTAATTGTTACATTTTTTATTCCACTTTGAAACTCTTTGAAAGCCTTAATCTACCTCGATGATATTTAAATGACTCTATCATAATATTTTTTTAGTTATTAGTAGTTTAAATTGTAAAGTTGTTATAAAATATAGGTGTTTCGTATATATTTCAAAATTTTTTAGGCAAACTGAAAATTATTTTCACACCATTTGATAGTCCTCACTAATTCTTATTTTTTGAGGGTTTAAACACTACTCTAGGCTCAGCACTTTTTGAGATATTTGTCTTTTTTTTATCTCACCTCAACCTTTTGTGACCCATCTTAATTCATTTTAACCCTTTTAGGATTTTTCCCGACCAACCTAACAATTATCATATTTTTGCATTTTTATTTCCCTATCCAACCATATTTTTCATTTTAAGGAATTTTAATTGTTACAATTTTTTATGTCACTTTTTAAACTCTTTGAAAGCCTTAATCTACCGCGATGATATTTAAATGACTCTATCATAATATTTTCTTAGTTATTAGTAGTTTAAATTGTAAAGTTGTTATAAAATATAGGTTTCTCGTAATTTTTTAAAAACTTCTGTAGGCAAACTACCAATGATTATCACACCATTTGATAGTCATCACTAATTCTTATTTTTTGAGGGTTAAAACACTACTCTAGGCTCAGCACTTTTTGAGATATTTGTTTTTTTTTATCTCACCTCAACCTTTTGTGACCCATCTTAATTTATTTAGAAAGAAAGAAAGAAAGAAAAAACTTTATTCAGTGCACAGGAAAATACACAACAAATAAAAAATATAAAAAAAAAAAAAAACATAGTGGTAAACAAAAACAACAAAAGAACATAAGTAAAAAAAATTGAAACATAAAAAAGTATGCAATCGTGAAAATCTTAGAAAATACTATATAAAAAAGCAGCCCTATGCAGTGAATTGGTTACTGGCTCAGCATGTTGCCACAGATGATGATGTCACCAACCGTGGCGCTGATTTTCAGCCAGTGCCATACAATTTGATTCGGCCGGCGAAAGTTAACACATTATGTAATTCATAAAAATAGAGGAAAAAACTTAACATTATATAATTCATAAAAATAGAGGAAAAAACAGGAATCAATATTCCCACGACCCCTTTATCATATTTATTCACAATAAAGAAATAAATAATTAACAAAACAAACAGAGAGACAAACATGCGTAAAAAGTGCTTGTAAACTTAGAATAAGGTAAAATTAAAACAATAAAAAAGAACACACAAATAAAATTATTATATACAATAGTGGCTCGCAGTGTCAGTGAGTTGAAATTGAGTCCAGTCAGTAAAACAGTCAAAGTGCTAAAAATGTTTGTTGTTATTTCTCGTCGTGTCTTTTTGCAAGTTTAGTAAATAACTCCTAAACTTGCGTCCAAAAGTAAACTTACTGCCTGCATCTCGGACTGGGGGAGGAAGATCATTCCAGCACTTTGATGCCGCAAACCTAAAACTACCCCTAAAAGCTGTACTTCTGTGTGCAGGAATATGCGCCCTTATTTTGTAGAATCGTGGTTGGTTTGACCATTTAATCTTTTTATATAAGTAATCTGGTGTTTCCTTTTTAATCACATCAAACAACAAGCTTGCAAGGTGTAATTGCCTTCGAGCTGTGGTGTTTAGTAGGTTTGCGGCATTCAAATATGGAGTAATATGGGATCTAGGGGGAATTTTGAAGCAGAAACGTGCGCATGCGTTTTGTACACGTTGGAGTAACCTTTTAGACTGGCCAAGAATACACCCACCATAAACAGCATCACAATAATTAAGTCTAGACAATACCAATGATTCACAAAGCTGAATACGCAAATTCTCACTAAGGTAATCACGAATATTGTATAGAATTTTGAGTCGATAGAAGCAATTACTCACAACTTTTTGGACGTGGTTTTCGAACCTAAGCTCCCCGTCCATAAGCAAACCAAGATTCATTGCTTCTTCCACTCTTTTTATTGGTCTACCCATGATGGATATATTGTTGTCAGCCAAGGCGTTAACTGTATTACGGATTTGATACTTCGTTCCTAACACCATGTATTTGGACTTGCTTGGGTTAAGTACAAGACAGTTGTTATTTGCCCATTGTGCTATCCGATCCAGCTGATTATTTATGATAGAAGTACGAGGAAGAGATGGTAAAACCGGTGCGTAAATTTGTAAGTCATCCGCGTACATGTGATGTCCTTCCTTGTTTAAACAGGTTATAATGTCTGCAGAATATAGAATAAACAGTAGTGGACCTAGGATAGATCCCTGCGGTACTCCTCTAGAGAGTTGACTAAAAGAAGACCACAGTGTACCTCTTTCCTCCGAACGCAAACCGACAATTTGGCCCCGACCAGACAAATAACTAGCGAACCACTTCACTGTATTAATATCAAATCCGTAATACGTCATCTTAGATAGCAAAAGAGGAATACTCAAGCAATCGAAAGCCCTGGAAAAGTCTAAGAGAACAAGTATGGTCGCATAGCCAACGTCTCGTGCTGCAAGTATATCATCCACTACTTCAAGTAAGGCAGTAGTAGTAGATCGACCTTTTCGAAAACCAGATTGGCGTTCGGGTAAAATGTTGTTATTTTCCAGATATTCCGAAAGCTGATCGCGTACTATCCCTTCCACTATCTTTGATGCACAAGGAAGGATACTGATGGGTCTAAGATCAGATTGGTTTACGGGATTTGGGATTTTAGGTATTGGGGTTACTTGAGCTGTTTTCCAGTCACTCGGGAAAGTATTCGTCTCAATGCTCTTATTAACTATAACTGTCAGTACGTCAAGAGTTTCATTTCAACCCTTTAAGGATTTTTCCAGACCAACCTAACAATTTTTATATTTTTGCATTTTTATTTCCCTATCCAACCATATTTTTCATTTTCAGGAATTTTTTGTTAATTTTTTTATTCCACTTTGAAACTCTTTGAAAGCCGTAATCTACCTCGGTGATATTTAAATGACTCCATCATAATAATTTTTTACTTATTAGTAGTTTAAATTGAAAAGTTGTTATAAAATATAGGTTTCTCGTAATTTTTTAAAAATTTCTGTAGGCAAACTGCCAATGATTATTACACCATTTGATAGTCATCACTAATTCTTATTTTTTGAGGGTTAAAACACTTCTCTAGGCTCAGCACTTTTTGAGATATTTGTTTTTTTTTAGCTCACCTCAACCTTATGTAACCCATCTTCATTGATTTCAACCCTTTTAGGATTTTTCCAGACCAACCTTACAATTTTTATATTTTTGCATTTTTATTTCCCTATCCAACCATATTTTTCATTTTCAGGAATTTTAATTGTTACATTTTTTATGTCACTTTTTAAACTCTTTGAAAGCCTTAATCTACCTCGATGATATTTAAATGACTTTATCATAATAATTTTTTAATTATTAGTAGTTTAAATTGTAAAGTTGTTATAAAATATAGGTTTCTCGTTATTTTTTAAAAACTTCTGTAGGCAAACTGCCAATAATTATCACACCATTTGATAGTCCTCACTAATTCTTATTTTTTGAGGGTTTAAACACTTCTCTAGGCTCAGCACTTTTTGAGATATTTGTATTTTTTAGCTCACCTCAACCTTATGTAACCCGTCTTAATTTATTTCAACCCTTTAAGGATTTTTCCAGACCAACCTAACAATTTTTATATTTTTGCATTTTTATTTCCCTATCCAACCATATTTTTCATTTTCAGAAATTTTAATTGTTACATTTTTTATTCCACTTTGAAACTCTTTGAAAGCCTTTATCTACCTCGATGATATTTAAATGACTCTATCATAATATTTTTTTAATTATTAGTAGTTTAAATTGTAAAGTTGTTATAAAATATAGGTTTCTCGTAATTTTTTAAAAACTTCTGTAGGCAAACTGCCAATAATTATCACACCATTTGATAGTCATCACTAATTCTTATTTTTTGAGGGTTTAAACACTACTCTTGATTCAGCAGTTTTTGAGATATTTGTTTTTTTTTATCTCGGCTTAACCTTATGTGACCTATCTTAATTTATTTCAACCCTTTTAGGATTTTTCCAGACCTACCTTACAATTTTTATATTTTTGCATTTTCATTTCCCTATCTAACCATATTTTTCATTTTCAGGAATTTTAATTGTTACATTTTTTATTCCACTTTGAAACTCTTTGAAAGCCGTAATCTACCTCGATGATATTTAAATGACTCTTTCATAATAATTTTTTACTTATTAGTAGTTTAAATTGTAAAGTTGTTATAAAATATAGGTTTTTCGTATATATTTCAAAATTTTTTAGGCAAACTGAAAATTATTTTCACACCATTTGATAGTCCTCACTAATTCTTATTTTTTGAGGGTTTAAACACTTCTCTAGGCTCAGCACTTTTTGAGATATTTGTTTTTTTTTAGCTCACCTCAACCTTATGTAACCCATCTTAATTGATTTCAACCCTTTTAGGATTTTTCCAGACCAACCTTACAATTTTTATATTTTTCCATTTTTATTTCCCTATCCAACCATATTTTTCATTTTCAGGAATTTTAATTGTTACATTTTTTATGTCACTTTTTAAACTCTTTGAAAGCCTTTATCTACCTCGATGATATTTAAATGACTTTATCATAATAATTTTTTAATTATTAGTAGTTTAAATTGTAAAGTTGTTATAAAATATAGGTTTCTCGTAATTTTTTAAAAACTTCTGTAGGCAAACTTCCAATAATTATCACACCATTTGATAGTCATCACTAATTCTTATTTTTTGAGGGTTAAAACACTACTCTAGGCTCAGCACTTTTTGAGATATTTGTTTTTTTTAGCTCACCTCAACCTTATGTAACCCGTCTTAATTTATTTCAACCCTTTAAGGATTTTTCCAGACCAACCTAACAATTTTTATATTTTTGCATTTTTATTTCCCTATCCAACCATATTTTTCATTTTCAGATATTTTAAATGTTACCTTTTTTATTCCACTTTGAAACTCTTTGAAAGCATTTATCTACCTCGATGATATTTAAATGACTCTATCATAATAATTTTTTACTTATTAGTAGTTTAAATTGTAAAGTTGTTATAAAATATAGGTTTCTCGTAATTTTTTTGAAATTTCTGTAGGCAAACTGCCAATGATTATCACTTCATTTGATAGTTATCACTAATTCTTATTTTTTGAGGGTTGAAACACTACTCTAGGCTCAGCACTTTTTGAGATATTTGTTTTATCTCACCTCAACCTTATGTGACCCATCTTAATTTATTTCAACCCTTTAAGGATATTTCCAGACCAACCTAACAATTTTTATATTTTTGCATTTTTATTTCCCTATCAACCATATTTTTCATTTTCAGGAATTTTTTGTTACATTTTTTATTCCACTTTAAAACTCTTTGAAAGCCTTTATCTACCTCGATGATATTTAAATGACTCTATCATAATAATTTTTTAATTATTAGTAGTTTAAATTGTAAAGTTGTTATAAAATATAGGTTTCTCGTAATTTTTTTAAAATTTCTGTAGGCAAACTGCCAATGATTATCACTTCATTTGATAGTTATCACTAATTCTTATTTTTTGAGGGTTGAAACACTACTCTAGGCTCAGCACTTTGATAGTCCTCACTAATTCTTATTTTTTGAGGGTTTAAACACTACTCTAGGCTCAGCACTTTTTGAGATATTTGTTTTTTTTTATTTTATCTCAACTCAACCTTATGTGACCCATCTGAATTTATTTCAACCCTTTAAGGATTTTTCCAGACCAACCTAACAATTTTTATATTTTTGCATTTTTATTTCCCTATCCAACCATATTTTTCAATTTCAGGAATTTTAATTGTTACATTTTTTATTCCACTTTGAAACTCTTTGAAAGCCTTTACCTACCTCGATGATATTTAAATGACTCTATCATAATATTTTTTTAGTTATTAGTAGTTTAAATTGTAAAGTTGTTATAAAATATAGGTTTTTCGTATATATTTCAAAATTTTTAAGGCAAACTGAAAATTATTTTCACACCATTTGATAGTCCTCACTAATTCTTATTTTTTGAGGGTTAAAACACTACTCTAGGCTCAGCACTTTTTGAGATATTTGTTTTTTTTTTTATTTTATCTCAACTCAACCTAATGTGGCCCATCTGAATTTATTTCAACCCTTTAAGGATTTTTCCAGACCAACCTAACAATTTTTATATTTTTGCATTCTCATTTCCCTATCCAACCATATTTTTCATTTTCAGATATTTTAAATGTTACCTTTTTTATTCCACTTTGAAACTCTTTGAAAGCATTTATCTACCTCGATGATATTTAAATGACTCTATCATAATAATTTTTTACTTATTAGTAGTTTAAATTGTAAAGTTGTTATAAAATATAGGTTTCTCGTAATTTTTTTAAAATTTCTGTAGGCAAACTGCCAATGATTATCACTTCATTTGATAGTTATCACTAATTCTTATTTTTTGAGGGTTGAAACACTACTCTAGGCTCAGCACTTTGATAGTCCTCACTAATTCTTATTTTTTGAGGGTTTAAACACGACTCTAGGCACAGCACTTTTTGAGATATTTGTTTTTTTTTAGCTCACCTCAACCTTATGTAACCCATCTTAATTGATTTCAACCCTTTTAGGATTTTTCCAGACCAACCTTACAATTTTTATATTTTTGCATTTTTATTTCCCTATCCAACCATATTTTTCATTTTCAGGAATTTTAATTGTTACATTTTTTATGTCACTTTTTAAACTCTTTGAAAGCCTTAATCTACCTCGATGATATTTAAATGACTTTATCATAATATTTTTTTAGTTATTAGTAGTTTAAATTGTAAAGTTGTTATAAAATATAGGTTTTTCGTATATATTTCAAAATTTTTTAGGCAAACTGAAAATTATTGTCACACCATTTGATAGTCCTCACTAATTCTTATTTTTTGAGGGTTAAAACACTACTCTAGGCTCAGCACTTTTTGAGATATTTGTTTTTTTTTTTATTTTATCTCAACTCAACCTTATGTGACCCATCTGAATTTATTTCAACCCTTTAAGGATTTTTCCAGACCAACCTTACAATTTTTATATTTTTGCATTTTCATTTCCCTATCCAACCATATTTTTCATTTTCAGATATTTTAAATGTTACCTTTTTTATTCAACTTTGAAACTCTTTGAAAGCATTTATCTACCTCGATGATATTTAAATGACTCTGTCATAATAATTTTTTACTTATTAGTAGTTTAAATTGTAAAGTTGTTATAAAATATAGGTTTCTCGTAATTTTTTTGAAATTTCTGTAGGCAAACTGCCAATGATTATCACTTCATTTGATAGTTATCACTAATTCTTATTTTTTGAGGGTTGAAACACTACTCTAGGCTCAGCACTTTTTGAGATATTTGTTTTATCTCACCTCAACCTTATGTGACCCATCTTAATTTATTTCAACCCTTTAAGGATATTTCCAGACCAACCTAACAATTTTTATATTTTTGCATTTTTATTTCCCTATCCAACCATATTTTTCATTTTCAGGAATTTTTTGTTACATTTTTTATTCCACTTTGAAACTCTTTGAAAGCCTTTATCTACCTCGATGATATTTAAATGACTCTATCATAATAATTTTTTACTTATTAGTAGTTTAAATTGTAAAGTTATTATAAAATATAGGTTTCTCGTAATTTTTTAAAAATTTCTGTAGGCAATTTGCCAATGATTATCACACCATTTGATAGTCATCACTAATTCTTATTTTTTGAGGGTTTAAACACTACTCTAGGCTCAGCACTTTTTGAGATATTTGTTTTTTTTTATCTCGGCTCAACCTTATGTGACCCATCTTAATTTATTTCAACCCTTTTAGGATTTTTTCAGACCAACCTAACAATTTTTATATTTTTGCATTTTTATTTCCCTATCCAACCATATTTTTCATTTTCAAGAATTTTAATTGTTACATTTTTAATTCCACTTTGAAACTCTTTGAAAGCCTTTATCTACCTCGATGATATTTAAATGACTCTATCATAATATTTTTTTAGTTATAAGTAGTTTAAATTGTAAAGTTGTTATAAAATATAGGTTTTTCGTATATATTTCAAAATTTTTAAGGCAAACTGAAAATTATTTTCACACCATTTGATAGTCCTCACTAATTCTTATTTTTTGAGGGTTAAAACACTACTCTAGGCTCAGCACTTTTTGAGATATTTGTTTTTTTTTTTATTTTATCTCAAATCAACCTAATGTGGCCCATCTGAATTTATTTCAACCCTTTAAGGATTTTTCCAGACCAACCTAACAATTTTTATATTTTTGCATTCTCATTTCCCTATCCAACCATATTTTTCATTTTCAGATATTTTAAATGTTACCTTTTTTATTCCACTTTGAAACTCTTTGAAAGCATTTATCTACCTCGATGATATTTAAATGACTCTATCATAATAATTTTTTACTTATTAGTAGTTTAAATTGTAAAGTTGTTATAAAATATAGGTTTCTCGTAATTTTTTTAAAATTTCTGTAGGCAAACTGCCAATGATTATCACTTCATTTGATAGTTATCACTAATTCTTATTTTTTGAGGGTTGAAACACTACTCTAGGCTCAGCACTTTGATAGTCCTCACTAATTCTTATTTTTTGAGGGTTTAAACACGACTCTAGGCACAGCACTTTTTGAGATATTTGTTTTTTTTTAGCTCACCTCAACCTTATGTAACCCATCTTAATTGATTTCAACCCTTTTAGGATTTTTCCAGACCAACCTTACAATTTTTATATTTTTGCATTTTTATTTCCCTATCCAACCATATTTTTCATTTTCAGGAATTTTAATTGTTACATTTTTTATGTCACTTTTTAAACTCTTTGAAAGCCTTAATCTACCTCGATGATATTTAAATGACTTTATCATAATATTTTTTTAGTTATTAGTAGTTTAAATTGTAAAGTTGTTATAAAATATAGGTTTTTCGTATATATTTCAAAATTTTTTAGGCAAACTGAAAATTATTGTCACACCATTTGATAGTCCTCACTAATTCTTATTTTTTGAGGGTTAAAACACTACTCTAGGCTCAGCACTTTTTGAGATATTTGTTTTTTTTTTTATTTTATCTCAACTCAACCTTATGTGACCCATCTGAATTTATTTCAACCCTTTAAGGATTTTTCCAGACCAACCTTACAATTTTTATATTTTTGCATTTTCATTTCCCTATCCAACCATATTTTTCATTTTCAGATATTTTAAATGTTACCTTTTTTATTCAACTTTGAAACTCTTTGAAAGCATTTATCTACCTCGATGATATTTAAATGACTCTGTCATAATAATTTTTTACTTATTAGTAGTTTAAATTGTAAAGTTGTTATAAAATATAGGTTTCTCGTAATTTTTTTGAAATTTCTGTAGGCAAACTGCCAATGATTATCACTTCATTTGATAGTTATCACTAATTCTTATTTTTTGAGGGTTGAAACACTACTCTAGGCTCAGCACTTTTTGAGATATTTGTTTTATCTCACCTCAACCTTATGTGACCCATCTTAATTTATTTCAACCCTTTAAGGATATTTCCAGACCAACCTAACAATTTTTATATTTTTGCATTTTTATTTCCCTATCCAACCATATTTTTCATTTTCAGGAATTTTTTGTTACATTTTTTATTCCACTTTGAAACTCTTTGAAAGCCTTTATCTACCTCGATGATATTTAAATGACTCTATCATAATAATTTTTTACTTATTAGTAGTTTAAATTGTAAAGTTATTATAAAATATAGGTTTCTCGTAATTTTTTAAAAATTTCTGTAGGCAATTTGCCAATGATTATCACACCATTTGATAGTCATCACTAATTCTTATTTTTTGAGGGTTTAAACACTACTCTAGGCTCAGCACTTTTTGAGATATTTGTTTTTTTTTATCTCGGCTCAACCTTATGTGACCCATCTTAATTTATTTCAACCCTTTTAGGATTTTTTCAGACCAACCTAACAATTTTTATATTTTTGCATTTTTATTTCCCTATCCAACCATATTTTTCATTTTCAAGAATTTTAATTGTTACATTTTTAATTCCACTTTGAAACTCTTTGAAAGCCTTTATCTACCTCGATGATATTTAAATGACTCTATCATAATATTTTTTTAGTTATAAGTAGTTTAAATTGTAAAGTTGTTATAAAATATAGGTTTTTCGTATATATTTCAAAATTTTTAAGGCAAACTGAAAATTATTTTCACACCATTTGATAGTCCTCACTAATTCTTATTTTTTGAGGGTTAAAACACTACTCTAGGCTCAGCACTTTTTGAGATATTTGTTTTTTTTTTTATTTTATCTCAACTCAACCTAATGTGGCCCATCTGAATTTATTTCAACCCTTTAAGGATTTTTCCAGACCAACCTAACAATTTTTATATTTTTGCATTTTCATTTCCCTATCCAACCAAATTTTTCATTTTCAGATATTTTAAATGTTACCTTTTTTATTCCACTTTGAAACTCTTTGAAAGCATTTATCTACCTCGATGATATTTAAATGACTCTATCATAATAATTTTTTACTTATTAGTAGTTTAAATTGTAAAGTTGTTATAAAATATAGGTTTCTCGTAATTTTTTTAAAATTTCTGTAGGCAAACTGCCAATGATTATCACTTCATTTGATAGTTATCACTAATTCTTATTTTTTGAGGGTTTTTAATTCCTACTCTAGGCTCAGCACTTTGATAGTCGTCACTAATTCTTATTTTTTGAGGGTTTAAACACTACTCTAGGCACAGCACTTTTTGAGATATTTGTTTTTTTTTAGCTCACCTCAACCTTATGTAACCCATCTTAATTGATTTCAACCCTTTTAGGATTTTTCCAGACCAACCTTACAATTTTTATATTTTTGCATTTTTATTTCCCTATCCAACCATATTTTTCATTTTCAGGAATTTTAATTGTTACATTTTTTATGTCACTTTTTAAACTCTTTGAAAGCCTTAATCTACCTCGATGATATTTAAATGACTTTATCATAATATTTTTTTAGTTATTAGTAGTTTAAATTGTAAAGTTGTTATAAAATATAGGTTTTTCGTATATATTTCAAAATTTTTTAGGCAAACTGAAAATTATTGTCACACCATTTGATAGTCCTCACTAATTCTTATTTTTTGAGGGTTAAAACACTACTCTAGGCTCAGCACTTTTTGAGATATTTGTTTTTTTTTTTATTTTATCTCAACTCAACCTTATGTGACCCATCTGAATTTATTTCAACCCTTTAAGGATTTTTCTCTATCTAACAATTATCATATATTTGCATTTTTATTTCCCTATCCAACCATATTTTTTATTTTCAAGAATTATAATTGTTACATTTTTTATTCCACTTTGAAACTCTTTGAAAGCCTTTATCTACCTCGATGATATTTAAATGACTCTATCATAATAATTTTTTAATTATTAGTAGTTTAAATTGTAAAGTTGTTATAAAATATAGGTTTCTCGTAATTTTTTTAAAATTTCTGTAGGCAAACTGCCAATGATTATCACTTCATTTGATAGTTATCACTAATTCTTATTTATAATATAATAATAATTATATTTAAATGACTCTATCATAATATTTTTTTAGTTATTAGTAGTTTAAATTGTAAAGTTGTTATAAAATATAGGTTTTTCGTATATATTTCAAAATTTTTAAGGCAAACTGAAAATTATTTTCACACCATTTGATAGTCCTCACTAATTCTTATTTTTTGAGGGTTGAAACACTACTCTAGGC
This sequence comes from Bedellia somnulentella, assembly GCA_963576735.1. Taxonomy (NCBI): domain Eukaryota; kingdom Metazoa; phylum Arthropoda; class Insecta; order Lepidoptera; family Bedelliidae; genus Bedellia; species Bedellia somnulentella. Next base: position 22,704 of record CAUYWD010000050.1, read on the forward strand.
TCAGCACTTTGATAGTCCTCACTAATTCTTATTTTTTGAGGGTTTAAACACTACTCTAGGCTCAGCACTTTTTGAGATATTTGTTTTTTTTTATTTTATCTCAACTCAACCTTATGTGACCCATCTGAATTTATTTCAACCCTTTAAGGATTTTTCCAGACCAACCTAACAATTTTTATATTTTTGCATTTTTATTTCCCTATCCAACCATATTTTTCATTTTCAAGAATTTTAATTGTTACATTTTTAATTCCACTTTGAAACTCTTTGAAAGCCTTTACCTACCTCGATGATATTTAAATGACTCTATCATAATATTTTTTTAGTTATTAGTAGTTTAAATTGTAAAGTTGTTATAAAATATAGGTTTTTCGTATATATTTCAAAATTTTTAAGGCAAACTGAAAATTATTTTCACACCATTTGATAGTCCTCACTAATTCTTATTTTTTGAGGGTTAAAACACTACTCTAGGCTCAGCACTTTTTGAGATATTTGTTTTTTTTTTTATTTTATCTCAACTCAACCTAATGTGACCCATCTGAATTTATTTCAACCCTTTAAGGATTTTTCCAGACCAACCTAACAATTTTTATATTTTTGCATTTTCATTTCCCTATCCAACCATATTTTTCATTTTCAGATATTTTAAATGTTACCTTTTTTATTCCACTTTGAAACTCTTTGAAAGCATTTATCTACCTCGATGATATTTAAATGACTCTATCATAATAATTTTTTACTTATTAGTAGTTTAAATTGTAAAGTTGTTATAAAATATAGGTTTCTCGTAATTTTTTTAAAATTTCTGTAGGCAAACTGCCAATGATTATCACTTCATTTGATAGTTATCACTAATTCTTATTTTTTGAGGGTTGAAACACTACTCTAGGCTCAGCACTTTGATAGTCCTCACTAATTCTTATTTTTTGAGGGTTTAAACACTACTCTAGGCACAGCACTTTTTGAGATATTTGTTTTTTTTTAGCTCACCTCAACCTTATGTAACCCATCTTAATTGATTTCAACCCTTTTAGGATTTTTCCAGACCAACCTTACAATTTTTATATTTTTGCATTTTTATTTCCCTATCCAACCATATTTTTCATTTTCAGGAATTTTAATTGTTACATTTTTTATGTCACTTTTTAAACTCTTTGAAAGCCTTAATCTACCTCGATGATATTTAAATGACTTTATCATAATATTTTTTTAGTTATTAGTAGTTTAAATTGTAAAGTTGTTATAAAATATAGGTTTTTCGTATATATTTCAAAATTTTTTAGGCAAACTGAAAATTATTGTCACACCATTTGATAGTCCTCACTAATTCTTATTTTTTGAGGGTTAAAACACTACTCTAGGCTCAGCACTTTTTGAGATATTTGTTTTTTTTTTTATTTTATCTCAACTCAACCTTATGTGACCCATCTGAATTTATTTCAACCCTTTAAGGATTTTTCCAGACCAACCTTACAATTTTTATATTTTTGCATTTTCATTTCCCTATCCAACCATATTTTTCATTTTCAGATATTTTAAATGTTACCTTTTTTATTCAACTTTGAAACTCTTTGAAAGCATTTATCTACCTCGATGATATTTAAATGACTCTGTCATAATAATTTTTTACTTATTAGTAGTTTAAATTGTAAAGTTGTTATAAAATATAGGTTTCTCGTAATTTTTTTGAAATTTCTGTAGGCAAACTGCCAATGATTATCACTTCATTTGATAGTTATCACTAATTCTTATTTTTTGAGGGTTGAAACACTACTCTAGGCTCAGCACTTTTTGAGATATTTGTTTTATCTCACCTCAACCTCATGTGACCCATCTTAATTTATTTCAACCCTTTAAGGATATTTCCAGACCAACCTAACAATTTTTATATTTTTGCATTTTTATTTCCCTATCCAACCATATTTTTCATTTTCAGGAATTTTTTGTTACATTTTTTATTCCACTTTGAAACTCTTTGAAAGCCTTTATCTACCTCGATGATATTTAAATGACTCTATCATAATAATTTTTTACTTATTAGTAGTTTAAATTGTAAAGTTATTATAAAATATAGGTTTCTCGTAATTTTTTAAAAATTTCTGTAGGCAATTTGCCAATGATTATCACACCATTTGATAGTCATCACTAATTCTTATTTTTTGAGGGTTTAAACACTACTCTAGGCTCAGCACTTTTTGAGATATTTGTTTTTTTTTATCTCGGCTCAACCTTATGTGACCCATCTTAATTTATTTCAACCCTTTTAGGATTTTTTCAGACCAACCTAACAATTTTTATATTTTTGCATTTTTATTTCCCTATCCAACCATATTTTTCATTTTCAAGAATTTTAATTGTTACATTTTTAATTCCACTTTGAAACTCTTTGAAAGCCTTTATCTACCTCGATGATATTTAAATGACTCTATCATAATATTTTTTTAGTTATTAGTAGTTTAAATTGTAAAGTTGTTATAAAATATAGGTTTCTCGTAATTTTTTAAAAATTTCTGTAGGCAATTTGCCAATAATTATCACACCATTTGATAGTCCTTACTAATTCTTATTTTTTGAGGGTTTAAACACTACTCTAGGCTCAGCACTTTTTGAGATATTTGTTTTTTTTTAGCTCACCTTAACCTTATGTAACCCATCTTAATTTTTTTTTTAACCCTTTAAGGATTTTTCTCTATCTAACAATTATCATATATTTGCATTTTATTTCCCTATCCAACCATATTTTTTATTTTCAAGAATTATAATTGTTACATTTTTTATTCCACTTTGAAACTCTTTGAAAGCCTTTATCTACCTCGATGATATTTAAATGACTCTATCATAATAATTTTTTAATTATTTGTAGTTTAAATTGTAAAGTTGTTATAAAATATAGGTTTCTCGTAATTTTTTTAAAATTTCTGTAGGCAAACTGCCAATGATTATCACTTCATTTGATAGTTATCACTAATTCTTATTTATAATATAATAATAATTATATTTAAATGACTCTATCATAATATTTTTTTAGTTATTAGTAGTTTAAATTGTAAAGTTGTTATAAAATATAGGTTTTTCGTATATATTTCAAAATTTTTAAGGCAAACTGAAAATTATTTTCACACCATTTGATAGTCCTCACTAATTCTTATTTTTTGAGGGTTGAAACACTACTCTAGGCTCAGCACTTTGATAGTCCTCACTAATTCTTATTTTTTGAGGGTTTAAACACTACTCTAGGCTCAGCACTTTTTGAGATATTTGTTTTTTTTTATTTTATCTCAACTCAACCTTATGTGACCCATCTGAATTTATTTCAACCCTTTAAGGATTTTTCCAGACCAACCTAACAATTTTTATATTTTTGCATTTTTATTTCCCTATCCAACCATATTTTTCAATTTCAGGAATTTTAATTGTTACATTTTTTATTCCACTTTGAAACTCTTTGAAAGCCTTTACCTACCTCGATGATATTTAAATGACTCTATCATAATATTTTTTTAGTTATTAGTAGTTTAAATTGTAAAGTTGTTATAAAATATAGGTTTTTCGTATATATTTCAAAATTTTTAAGGCAAACTGAAAATTATTTTCACACCATTTGATAGTCCTCACTAATTCTTATTTTTTGAGGGTTAAAACACTACTCTAGGCTCAGCACTTTTTGAGATATTTGTTTTTTTTTTTATTTTATCTCAACTCAACCTAATGTGACCCATCTGAATTTATTTCAACCCTTTAAGGATTTTTCCAGACCAACCTAACAATTTTTATATTTTTGCATTTTCATTTCCCTATCCAACCATATTTTTCATTTTCAGATATTTTAAATGTTACCTTTTTTATTCCACTTTGAAACTCTTTGAAAGCATTTATCTACCTCGATGATATTTAAATGACTCTATCATAATAATTTTTTACTTATTAGTAGTTTAAATTGTAAAGTTGTTATAAAATATAGGTTTCTCGTAATTTTTTTAAAATTTCTGTAGGCAAACTGCCAATGATTATCACTTCATTTGATAGTTATCACTAATTCTTATTTTTTGAGGGTTGAAACACTACTCTAGGCTCAGCACTTTGATAGTCCTCACTAATTCTTATTTTTTGAGGGTTTAAACACTACTCTAGGCACAGCACTTTTTGAGATATTTGTTTTTTTTTAGCTCACCTCAACCTTATGTAACCCATCTTAATTGATTTCAACCCTTTTAGGATTTTTCCAGACCAACCTTACAATTTTTATATTTTTGCATTTTTATTTCCCTATCCAACCATATTTTTCATTTTCAGGAATTTTAATTGTTACATTTTTTATGTCACTTTTTAAACTCTTTGAAAGCCTTAATCTACCTCGATGATATTTAAATGACTTTATCATAATATTTTTTTAGTTATTAGTAGTTTAAATTGTAAAGTTGTTATAAAATATAGGTTTTTCGTATATATTTCAAAATTTTTTAGGCAAACTGAAAATTATTGTCACACCATTTGATAGTCCTCACTAATTGTTATTTTTTGAGGGTTAAAACACTTCTCTAGGCTCAGCACTTTTTGAGATATTTGTTTTTTTTTTTATTTTATCTCAACTCAACCTTATGTGACCCATCTGAATTTATTTCAACCCTTTAAGGATTTTTCCAGACCAACCTAACAATTTTTATATTTTTGCATTTTCATTTCCCTATCCAACCATATTTTTCATTTTCAGATATTTTAAATGTTACCTTTTTTATTCCACTTTGAAACTCTTTGAAAGCATTTATCTACCTCGATGATATTTAAATGACTCTATCATAATAATTTTTTACTTATTAGTAGTTTAAATTGTAAAGTTGTTATAAAATATAGGTTTCTCGTAATTTTTTTGAAATTTCTGTAGGCAAACTGCCAATGATTATCACTTCATTTGATAGTTATCACTAATTCTTATTTTTTGAGGGTTGAAACACTACTCTAGGCTCAGCACTTTTTGAGATATTTGTTTTATCTCACCTCAACCTTATGTGACCCATCTTAATTTATTTCAACCCTTTAAGGATATTTCCAGACCAACCTAACAATTTTTATATTTTTGCATTTTTATTTCCCTATCCAACCATATTTTTCATTTTCAGGAATTTTTTGTTACATTTTTTATTCCACTTTGAAACTCTTTGAAAGCCTTTATCTACCTCGATGATATTTAAATGACTCTATCATAATAATTTTTTACATATTAGTAGTTTAAATTGTAAAGTTATTATAAAATATAGGTTTCTCGTAATTTTTTAAAAACTTCTGTAGGCAATTTGCCAATGATTATCACACCATTTGATAGTCATCACTAATTCTTATTTTTTGAGGGTTTAAACACTACTCTAGGCTCAGCACTTTTTGAGATATTTGTTTTTTTTTATCTCGGCTCAACCTTATGTGACCCATCTTAATTTATTTCAACCCTTTTAGGATTTTTCCAGACCAACCTAACAATTTTTATATTTTTGCATTTTTATTTCCCTATCCAACCATATTTTTCATTTTCAAGAATTTAAATTGTTACATTTATTATTCCACTTTGAAACTCTTTGAAAGCCTTTATCTACCTCGATGATATTTAAATGACTCTATCATAATATTTTTTTAGTTATTAGTAGTTTAAATTGTAAAGTTGTTATAAAATATAGGTTTCTCGTAATTTTTTAAAAATTTCTTTAGGCAAACTGCCAAAAATTATCACACCATTTGATAGTCCTCAGTAATTCTTATTTTTTGAGGGTTGAAACACTACTCTAGGCACAGCACTTTTTGAGATATTTGTTTTTTTTTATTTTATCTCAACTCAACCTTATGTAACCCATCTTAATTTATTTTAACCCTTTTAGGATTTTTCCCGACCAACCTAACAATTATCATATTTTTACATTTTTATTTCCCTATCCAACCATATTTTTTATTTTCAGGAATTATAATTGTTACATTTATTATTCCACTTTGAAACTTTTTGAAAGCCTTTTTCTACCTTGATGATATTTAAATGACTCAATCGTAATATTTTTTTAGTTATTAGTAGTTTAAATTGTAAAGTTGTTATAAAATATAGGTTTCTCGTATTTTTTTAAAAATTTCTGTAGGCAAGCTGCCAATGATGCGATTTTTCCAGACCAACGTTACAATTTTTTTATTTTTGCATTTTTATTTCCCTATCTAACCATATTTTTCATTTTCAGGAATTTTAATTGTTCCATTTTTTATTCCACTTTGAAACTCTTTGAAAGCCTTTTTCTACCTCAATGATATTTAAATGACTCTATCATAATATTTTTTTAGTTATTAGTAGTTTCAATTGTAAAGTTGTTATAAAATATAGGTTTCTCGTAATTTTTTAAAAACTTCTGTAGGCTAACTGCCAATGATTATCACACCATTTGATAGTCATCACTAATTCTTATTTTTTGAGGGTTTAGACACTACTCTAGGCTCAGCACTTTTTGAGATATTTGTTTTTTTTAGCTCACCTCAACCTTATGTAACCCATCTTAATTTTTTTTTTAACCCTATTAGGATTTTTTCCGACCAACCTAACAATTATCATATATTTGCATTTTTATTTCCCTATCCAACCATATTTTTTATTTTCAAGAATTATAATTGTTACATTTTTTATTCCACTTTGAAACTCTTTGAAAGCCTTTATCTACCTCGATGATATTTAAATGACTCTATCATAATAATTTTTTAATTATTAGTAGTTTAAATTGTAAAGTTGTTATAAAATATAGGTTTCTCGTAATTTTTTTAAAATTTCTGTAGGCAAACTGCCAATGATTATCACTTCATTTGATAGTTATCACTAATTCTTATTTTTTGAGGGTTGAAACACTACTCTAGGCTCAGCACTTTGATAGTCCTCACTAATTCTTATTTTTTGAGGGTTTAAACACTACTCTAGGCTCAGCACTTTTTGAGATATTTGTTTTTTTTTATTTTATCTCAACTCAACCTTATGTGACCCATCTGAATTTATTTCAACCCTTTAAGGATTTTTCCAGACCAACCTAACAATTTTTATATTTTTGCATTTTTATTTCCCTATCCAACCATATTTTTCAATTTCAGGAATTTTAATTGTTACATTTTTTATTCCACTTTGAAACTCTTTGAAAGCCTTTACCTACCTCGATGATATTTAAATGACTCTATCATAATATTTTTTTAGTTATTAGTAGTTTAAATTGTAAAGTTGTTATAAAATATAGGTTTTTCGTATATATTTCAAAATTTTTAAGGCAAACTGAAAATTATTTTCACACCATTTGATAGTCCTCACTAATTCTTATTTTTTGAGGGTTAAAACACTACTCTAGGCTCAGCACTTTTTGAGATATTTGTTTTTTTTTAATTTTATCTCACCTCTACCTTATGTGACCCATCTTAATTTATTTCAACCCTTTAAGGATTTTTCCAGACCAACCTAACAATTTTTATATTTTTGCATTCTCATTTCCCTATCCAACCATATTTTTCATTTTCAGATATTTTAAATGTTACCTTTTTTATTCCACTTTGAAACTCTTTGAAAGCATTTATCTACCTCGATGATATTTAAATGACTCTATCATAATAATTTTTTACTTATTAGTAGTTTAAATTGTAAAGTTGTTATAAAATATAGGTTTCTCGTAATTTTTTTAAAATTTCTGTAGGCAAACTGCCAATGATTATCACTTCATTTGATAGTTATCACTAATTCTTATTTTTTGAGGGTTGAAACACTACTCTAGGCTCAGCACTTTGATAGTCCTCACTAATTCTTATTTTTTGAGGGTTTAAACACGACTCTAGGCACAGCACTTTTTGAGATATTTGTTTTTTTTTAGCTCACCTCAACCTTATGTAACCCATCTTAATTGATTTCAACCCTTTTAGGATTTTTCCAGACCAACCTTACAATTTTTATATTTTTGCATTTTTATTTCCCTATCCAACCATATTTTTCATTTTCAGGAATTTTAATTGTTACATTTTTTATGTCACTTTTTAAACTCTTTGAAAGCCTTAATCTACCTCGATGATATTTAAATGACTTTATCATAATATTTTTTTAGTTATTAGTAGTTTAAATTGTAAAGTTGTTATAAAATATAGGTTTTTCGTATATATTTCAAAATTTTTTAGGCAAACTGAAAATTATTGTCACACCATTTGATAGTCCTCACTAATTCTTATTTTTTGAGGGTTAAAACACTTCTCTAGGCTCAGCACTTTTTGAGATATTTGTTTTTTTTTTATTTTATCTCAACTCAACCTTATGTGACCCATCTGAATTTATTTCAACCCTTTAAGGATTTTTCCAGACCAACCTAACAATTTTTATATTTTTGCATTTTCATTTCCCTATCCAACCATATTTTTCATTTTCAGATATTTTAAATGTTACCTTTTTTATTCCACTTTGAAACTCTTTGAAAGCATTTATCTACCTCGATGATATTTAAATGACTCTATCATAATAATTTTTTACTTATTAGTAGTTTAAATTGTAAAGTTGTTATAAAATATAGGTTTCTCGTAATTTTTTTGAAATTTCTGTAGGCAAACTGCCAATGATTATCACTTCATTTGATAGTTATCACTAATTCTTATTTTTTGAGGGTTGAAACACTACTCTAGGCTCAGCACTTTTTGAGATATTTGTTTTATCTCACCTCAACCTTATGTGACCCATCTTAATTTATTTCAACCCTTTAAGGATATTTCCAGACCAACCTAACAATTTTTATATTTTTGCATTTTTATTTCCCTATCCAACCATATTTTTCATTTTCAGGAATTTTTTGTTACATTTTTTATTCCACTTTGAAACTCTTTGAAAGCCTTTATCTACCTCGATGATATTTAAATGACTCTATCATAATAATTTTTTACTTATTAGTAGTTTAAATTGTAAAGTTATTATAAAATATAGGTTTCTCGTAATTTTTTAAAAATTTCTGTAGGCAATTTGCCAATGATTATCACACCATTTGATAGTCATCACTAATTCTTATTTTTTGAGGGTTTAAACACTACTCTAGGCTCAGCACTTTTTGAGATATTTGTTTTTTTTTATCTCGGCTCAACCTTATGTGACCCATCTTAATTTATTTCAACCCTTTTAGGATTTTTCCAGACCAACCTAACAATTTTTATATTTTTGCATTTTTATTTCCCTATCCAACCATATTTTTCATTTTCAAGAATTTTAATTGTTACATTTTTTATTCCACTTTGAAACTCTTTGAAAGCCTTTATCTACCTCGATGATATTTAAATGACTCTATCATAATATTTTTTTAGTTATTAGTAGTTTAAATTGTAAAGTTGTTATAAAATATAGGTTTCTCGTAATTTTTTAAAAATTTCTTTAGGCAAACTGCCAAAAATTATCACACCATTTGATAGTCCTCACTAATTCTTATTTTTTGAGGGTTTAAACACTACTCTAGGCACAGCACTTTTTGAGATATTTGTTTTTTTTTATTTTATCTCAACTCAACCTTATGTAACCCATCTTAATTTATTTTAACCCTTTTAGGATTTTTCCCGACCAACCTAACAATTATCATATTTTTGCATTTTTATTTCCCTATCCAACCATATTTTTTATTTTCAGGAATTTTAATTGTTCCATTTTTTATTCCACTTTGAAACTCTTTGAAAGCCTTTTTCTACCTCAATGATATTTAAATGACTCTATCATAATATTTTTTTAGTTATTAGTAGTTTCAATTGTAAAGTTGTTATAAAATATAGGTTTCTCGTAATTTTTTAAAAACTTCTGTAGGCTAACTGCCAATGATTATCACACCATTTGATAGTCATCACTAATTCTTATTTTTTGAGGGTTTAGACACTACTCTAGGCTCAGCACTTTTTGAGATATTTGTTTTTTTTAGCTCACCTCAACCTTATGTAACCCATCTTAATTTTTTTTTTAACCCTATTAGGATTTTTCCCGACCAACCTAACAATTATCATATATTTGCATTTTTATTTCCCTATCCAACCATATTTTTTATTTTCAAGAATTATAATTGTTACATTTTTTATTCCACTTTGAAACTCTTTGAAAGCCTTTATCTACCTCGATGATATTTAAATGACTCTATCATAATAATTTTTTAATTATTAGTAGTTTAAATTGTAAAGTTGTTATAAAATATAGGTTTCTCGTTATTTTTTAAAATCTTCTGTAGGCAAACTACCAATGATTATCACACCATTTGATAGTCATTACTAATTCTTATTTTTTGAGGGTTTAAACACTACTCTAGGCTCAGCACTTTTTGAGATATTTGTTTTTTTTTTATTTTATCTCACCTCTACCTTATGTGACCCATCTTAATTTATTTCAACCCTTTTAGGATTTTTCCAGACCAACGTTACAATTTTTATATTTTTGCATTTTTATTTCCCTATCTAACTATATTTTTCATTTTCAGGAATTTTAATTGTTTCATTTTTTATTCCACTTTGAAACTCTTTGAAAGCCTTTTTCTACCTCGATGATATTTAAATGACTCAATCGTAATATTTTTTTAGTTATTAGTAGTTTAAATTGTAAAGTTGTTATAAAATATAGGTTTCTCGTATTTTTTTAAAAATTTCTGTAGGCAAACTGCCAATGATGCGATTTTTCCAGACCAACGTTACAATTTTTTTATTTTTGCATTTTTATTTCCCTATCTAACCATATTTTTCATTTTCAGGAATTTTAATTGTTCCATTTTTTATTCCACTTTGAAACTCTTTGAAAGCCTTTTTCTACCTCAATGATATTTAAATGACTCTATCATAATATTTTTTTAGTTATTAGTAGTTTCAATTGTAAAGTTGTTATAAAATATAGGTTTCTCGTAATTTTTTAAAAACTTCTGTAGGCTAACTGCCAATGATTATCACACCATTTGATAGTCATCACTAATTCTTATTTTTTGAGGGTTTAGACACTACTCTAGGCTCAGCACTTTTTGAGATATTTGTTTTTTTTAGCTCACCTCAACCTTATGTAACCCATCTTAATTTTTTTTTTAACCCTATTAGGATTTTTTCCGACCAACCTAACAATTATCATATATTTGCATTTTTATTTCCCTATCCAACCATATTTTTTATTTTCAAGAATTATAATTGTTACATTTTTTATTCCACTTTGAAACTCTTTGAAAGCCTTTATCTACCTCGATGATATTTAAATGACTCTATCATAATAATTTTTTAATTATTAGTAGTTTAAATTGTAAAGTTGTTATAAAATATAGCTTTCTCGTAATTTTTTTAAAATTTCTGTAGGCAAACTGCCAATGATTATCACTTCATTTGATAGTTATCACTAATTCTTATTTTTTGAGGGTTGAAACACTACTCTAGGCTCAGCACTTTGATAGTCCTCACTAATTCTTATTTTTTGAGGGTTTAAACACTACTCTAGGCTCAGCACTTTTTGAGATATTTGTTTTTTTTTATTTTATCTCAACTCAACCTTATGTGACCCATCTGAATTTATTTCAACCCTTTAAGGATTTTTCCAGACCAACCTAACAATTTTTATATTTTTGCATTTTTATTTCCCTATCCAACCATATTTTTCAATTTCAGGAATTTTAATTGTTACATTTTTTATTCCACTTTGAAACTCTTTGAAAGCCTTTACCTACCTCGATGATATTTAAATGACTCTATCATAATATTTTTTTAGTTATTATTAGTTTAAATTGTAAAGTTGTTATAAAATATAGGTTTTTCGTATATATTTCAAAATTTTTAAGGCAAACTGAAAATTATTTTCACACCATTTGATAGTCCTCACTAATTCTTATTTTTTGAGGGTTAAAACACTACTCTAGGCTCAGCACTTTTTGAGATATTTGTTTTTTTTTAATTTTATCTCACCTCTACCTTATGTGACCCATCTTAATTTATTTCAACCCTTTAAGGATTTTTCCAGACCAACCTAACAATTTTTATATTTTTGCATTCTCATTTCCCTATCCAACCATATTTTTCATTTTCAGATATTTTAAATGTTACCTTTTTTATTCCACTTTGAAACTCTTTGAAAGCATTTATCTACCTCGATGATATTTAAATGACTCTATCATAATAATTTTTTACTTATTAGTAGTTTAAATTGTAAAGTTGTTATAAAATATAGGTTTCTCGTAATTTTTTTAAAATTTCTGTAGGCAAACTGCCAATGATTATCACTTCATTTGATAGTTATCACTAATTCTTATTTTTTGAGGGTTGAAACACTACTCTAGGCTCAGCACTTTGATAGTCCTCACTAATTCTTATTTTTTGAGGGTTTAAACACTACTCTAGGCACAGCACTTTTTGAGATATTTGTTTTTTTTTAGCTCACCTCAACCTTATGTAACCCATCTTAATTGATTTCAACCCTTTTAGGATTTTTCCAGACCAACCTTACAATTTTTATATTTTTGCATTTTTATTTCCCTATCCAACCATATTTTTCATTTTCAGGAATTTTAATTGTTACATTTTTTATGTCACTTTTTAAACTCTTTGAAAGCCTTAATCTACCTCGATGATATTTAAATGACTTTATCATAATATTTTTTTAGTTATTAGTAGTTTAAATTGTAAAGTTGTTATAAAATATAGGTTTTTCGTATATATTTCAAAATTTTTTAGGCAAACTGAAAATTATTGTCACACCATTTGATAGTCCTCACTAATTCTTATTTTTTGAGGGTTAAAACACTTCTCTAGGCTCAGCACTTTTTGAGATATTTGTTTTTTTTTTTATTTTATCTCAACTCAACCTTATGTGACCCATCTGAATTTATTTCAACCCTTTAAGGATTTTTCCAGACCAACCTAACAATTTTTATATTTTTGCATTTTCATTTCCCTATCCAACCATATTTTTCATTTTCAGATATTTTAAATGTTACCTTTTTTATTCCACTTTGAAACTCTTTGAAAGCATTTATCTACCTCGATGATATTTAAATGACTCTATCATAATAATTTTTTACTTATTAGTAGTTTAAATTGTAAAGTTGTTATAAAATATAGGTTTCTCGTAATTTTTTTGAAATTTCTGTAGGCAAACTGCCAATGATTATCACTTCATTTGATAGTTATCACTAATTCTTATTTTTTGAGGGTTGAAACACTACTCTAGGCTCAGCACTTTTTGAGATATTTGTTTTATCTCACCTCAACCTTATGTGACCCATCTTAATTTATTTCAACCCTTTAAGGATATTTCCAGACCAACCTAACAATTTTTATATTTTTGCATTTTTATTTCCCTATCCAACCATATTTTTCATTTTCAGGAATTTTTTGTTACATTTTTTATTCCACTTTGAAACTCTTTGAAAGCCTTTATCTACCTCGATGATATTTAAATGACTCTATCATAATAATTTTTTACTTATTAGTAGTTTAAATTGTAAAGTTATTATAAAATATAGGTTTCTCGTAATTTTTTAAAAATTTCTGTAGGCAATTTGCCAATGATTATCACACCATTTGATAGTCATCACTAATTCTTATTTTTTGAGGGTTTAAACACTACTCTAGGCTCAGCACTTTTTGAGATATTTGTTTTTTTTTATCTCGGCTCAACCTTATGTGACCCATCTTAATTTATTTCAACCCTTTTAGGATTTTTCCAGACCAACCTAACAATTTTTATATTTTTGCATTTTTATTTCCCTATCCAACCATATTTTTCATTTTCAAGAATTTTAATTGTTACATTTTTTATTCCACTTTGAAACTCTTTGAAAGCCTTTATCTACCTCGATGATATTTAAATGACTCTATCATAATATTTTTTTAGTTATTAGTAGTTTAAATTGTAAAGTTGTTATAAAATATAGGTTTCTCGTAATTTTTTAAAAATTTCTTTAGGCAAACTGCCAAAAATTATCACACCATTTGATAGTCCTCACTAATTCTTATTTTTTGAGGGTTTAAACACTACTCTAGGCACAGCACTTTTTGAGATATTTGTTTTTTTTTTATTTTATCTCAACTCAACCTTATGTAACCCATCTTAATTTATTTTAACCCTTTTAGGATTTTTCCCGACCAACCTAACAATTATCATATTTTTGCATTTTTATTTCCCTATCCAACCATATTTTTTATTTTCAGGAATTTTAATTGTTCCATTTTTTATTCCACTTTGAAACTCTTTGAAAGCCTTTTTCTACCTCAATGATATTTAAATGACTCTATCATAATATTTTTTTAGTTATTAGTAGTTTCAATTGTAAAGTTGTTATAAAATATAGGTTTCTCGTAATTTTTTAAAAACTTCTGTAGGCTAACTGCCAATGATTATCACACCATTTGATAGTCATCACTAATTCTTATTTTTTGAGGGTTTAGACACTACTCTAGGCTCAGCACTTTTTGAGATATTTGTTTTTTTTAGCTCACCTCAACCTTATGTAACCCATCTTAATTTTTTTTTAACCCTATTAGGATTTTTCCCGACCAACCTAACAATTATCATATATTTGCATTTTTATTTCCCTATCCAACCATATTTTTTATTTTCAAGAATTATAATTGTTACATTTTTTATTCCACTTTGAAACTCTTTGAAAGCCTTTATCTACCTCGATGATATTTAAATGACTCTATCATAATAATTTTTTAATTATTAGTAGTTTAAATTGTAAAGTTGTTATAAAATATAGGTTTCTCGTTATTTTTTAAAATCTTCTGTAGGCAAACTACCAATGATTATCACACCATTTGATAGTCATTACTAATTCTTATTTTTTGAGGGTTTAAACACTACTCTAGGCTCAGCACTTTTTGAGATATTTGTTTTTTTTTTATTTTATCTCACCTCTACCTTATGTGACCCATCTTAATTTATTTCAACCCTTTTAGGATTTTTCCAGACCAACGTTACAATTTTTATATTTTTGCATTTTTATTTCCCTATCTAACTATATTTTTCATTTTCAGGAATTTTAATTGTTCCATTTTTTATTCCACTTTGAAACTCTTTGAAAGCCTTTTTCTACCTCGATGATATTTAAATGACTCTATCATAATATTTTTTAGTTATTAGTAGTTTAAATTGTAAAGTTGTTATAAAATATAGGTTTCTCGTAATTTTTCAAAAATTTCTTTAGGCAAACTGCCAAAAATTATCACACCATTTGATAGTCCTCACTAATTCTTATTTTTTGAGGGTTTAAACACTACTCTAGGCACAGCACTTTTTGAGATATTTGTTTTTTTTAGC
This sequence comes from Bedellia somnulentella, assembly GCA_963576735.1. Taxonomy (NCBI): domain Eukaryota; kingdom Metazoa; phylum Arthropoda; class Insecta; order Lepidoptera; family Bedelliidae; genus Bedellia; species Bedellia somnulentella. The sequence continues at coordinate 37,975 of CAUYWD010000050.1, forward strand.
TCACCTCAACCTTATGTAACCCATCTTAATTTATTTTAACCCTTTTAGGATTTTTCCCGACCAACCTAACAATTATCATATTTTTGCATTTTTATTTCCCTATCCAACCATATTTTTTATTTTCAGGAATTATAATTGTTACATTTGTTATTCCACTTTGAAACTCTTTGAAAGCCTTTATCTACCTTGATGATATTTAAATGACTCTATCGTAATATTTTTTTAGTTATTAGTAGTTTAAATTGTAAAGTTGTTATAAAATATAGGTTTCTCGTATTTTTTTTAAAAAAAAGTGCTGAGCCAAGAGTAGTGTTTAAACCCTCAAAAAATAAGAATTAGTGATGACTATCAAATGGTGTGATAATCATTGGCAGTTTGCCAACAGAAATTTTTAAAAAATTACGAGAAACCCATATTTTTTAACAACTTTACAATTTAAACTACTAATAACTAAGAAAATATTATGATAGAGTAATTTAAATATCATCGAGGTAGATAAAGGCTTTCAAAGAGTTTCAAAGTGGAATAAAAAATGTAACAATTATAATTCCTGAGAATAAAAAATATTGATGGATAGGGAAATAAAAATGCAAAAATATAAAAATTGTAAGGTTGGTCTGGGAAAATCCTAAAAGGGTTGAAATAAATTAAGATGGGTCACATAAGGTACAGCCGAGATAAAATAAAAAAAAAAACAAATATCTCAAAATGTGCTGAGCCTAGAGTAGTGTTTTAACCCTCAAAAAAAAGAATTAGTGATGACTATCAAATGGTGTGATAATCATTGGCAGTTTGCCTACCGAAATTTTTAAAAAATTACGCGAATCCTATATTTTATAACAACTTTACAATTTAAACTACTAATAACTAAAAAAATATTATGATAGAGTCATTTAAATATCATCGAGGTAGAAAAAGGCTTTCCAAGAGTTTCAAAATATGGTTGGATAGGGAAATAAAAATGCAAAAATATAAAAATTGTTAGGTTGGTCTGGAAATATCCTTAAAAGGTTGAAATAAATTAAGATGGGTCACATAAGGTTGAGGTGAGATAAAATAAAAAAAAACAAATATCTCAAAAAGTGCTGAGCCTAAAGTAGTGTTTAAACCCTCAAAAAATAAGAATTAGTGATAACTATCAAATGAAGTGATAATCATTGGCAGTTTGACTACAGAAATTTTTAGAAAATTACGAGAAACCTATATTTTAAAACAACTTTACAATTTAAACTACTAATAACTAAAAAAATATTATGATAGAGTCATTTAAATATCATCGAGGTAGAAAAAGGCATTCAAAGAGTTTCAAAGTGGTATAAAAAATGTAACAATTAAAATTACTGAAAATTAAAAATATGGTTAGATAGGGAAATAAAAATGCAAAAATATAAAAATTGTAAGGTTGGTCTGGAAAAATCCTAAAAGGGTTGAAATAAATTAAGATGGGTCACATAAGGTTGAGCCGAGATAAAAAGAAAACAAATATCTCAAAAAGTGCTGAGCCTAGAGTAGTGTTTAAACCCTCAAAAAATAAGAATTAGTGATGACTATCAAATGGTGTGATAATCATCGGTAGTTTGCCTACAGAAATTTTTAAAAAATTACGAGAAACCTATATTTTATAACAAATTTACAATTTAAACTACTAATAAGTAAAAAATTATTATGATAGTGTCATTTAAATATCATCGAGGTAGATAAAGGCTTTCAAAGAGTTTCAAAGTGGAATAAAAAATGTAACAAAAAAATCCTGAAAATGAAAAATATGGTTGGATAGGGAAATAAAAATGCAAAAATATAAAAATTGTTAGGTTGGTCTGGAAAAATCCTTAAAGGGTTGAAATAAATTAAGATGGGTCACAAAAGGTTGAGGTGAGATAAAAAAAAACAAATATCTCAAAAAGTGCTGAGCCAAGAGTAGTGTTTAAACCCTCAAAAAATAAGAATTAGTGATGACTATCAAATGGTGTGATAATCATTGGCAGTTTGCCTACAGAAATTTTTAAAAAATTACGAGAAACCTATATTTTATAACAAATTTACAATTTAAACTACTAATAAGTAAAAAAATATTATGATAGAGTCATTTAAATATCATCGAGGTAGATAAAGGCTTTCAAAGAGTTTCAAAGTGGAATAAAAAATGTAACAAAAAAATCCTGAAAATGAAAAATATGGTTGGATAGGGAAATAAAAATGCAAAAATATAAAATTTGTTAGGTTGGTCTGGAAAAATCCTTAAAGGGTTGAAATAAATTAAGATGGGTCACAAAAGGTTGAGGTGAGATAAAAAAAACAAATATCTCAAAAAGTGCTGAGCCTAGAGTAGTGTTTTAACCCTCAAAAAATAAGAATTAGTGATGACTATCAAATGGTGTGATAATCATTGGTAGTTTGCCTACAGAAGTTTTTAAAAAATTACGAGAAACCTATATTTTATAACAACTTTACAATTTAAACTACTAATAAGTAAAAAATTATTATGATAGAGTCATTTAAATATCATCGAGGTAGATTAAGGCTTTCAAAGAGTTTAAAAAGTGACATAAAAATGTAACAATTAAAATTCCTTAAAATGAAAAATATGGTTGGATAGGGAAATAAAAATGCAAAAATATAAAAATTGTAAGGTTGGTCTGGAAAAATCCTAAAAGGGTTGAAATAAATTAAAATGGGTCACATAAGGTTGAGGTGAGCTAAAAAAAAACAAATATCTCAAAAAGTGCTGAGCCAAGAGTAGTGTTTTAACCCTCAAAAAATAAGAATTAGTGATGACTATCAAATGGTGTGATAATCATTGGCAGTTTGCCTACAGAAATTTTTAAAAAATTACGCGAATCCTATATTTTATAACAACTTTACAATTTAAACTATTAATAAGTAAAAAATTATTATGATATTGTCATTTAAATATCATCGAGGTAGATAAAGGCTTTCAAAGAGTTTCAAAGTGGAATAAAAAATGTAACAATTAAAATTCCTGAAAATGAAAAATATGGTTGGATAGGGAAATAAAAATGCAAAAATATAAAAATTGTTAGGTTGGTCTGGAAAAATCCTTAAAGGGTTGTAATTAATTAAGATGGGTCACATAAGGTTGAGGTGAGCTAAAAAAAAACAAATATCTCAAAAAGTGCTGAGCCAAGAGTAGTGTTTAAACCCTCAAAAAATAAGAATTAGTGATGACTATCAAATGGTGTGATAATCATTGGCAGTTTGTCTACAGAAATTTTTAAAAAATTACGAGAAACCTATATTTTATAACAACTTTACAATTTAAACTACTAATAACTAAAAAAATATTATGATAGAGTAATTTAAATATCATCGAGGTAGATAAAGGCTTTCAAAGAGTTTCAAAGTGGAATAAAAAATGTAACAATTATAATTCCTGAGAATAAAAAATATGGTTGGATAGGGAAATAAAAATGCAAAAATATAAAAATTGTTAGGTTGGTCTGGAAAAATCCTTAAAGGGTTGTAATAAATTAAGATGGGTCACATAAGGTTGAGGTGAGCTAAAAAAAAACAAATATCTCAAAAAGTGCTGAGCCAAGAGTAGTGTTTAAACCCTCAAAAAATAAGAATTAGTGATGACTATCAAATGGTGTGATAATCATTGGCAGTTTGTCTACAGAAATTTTTAAAAAATTACGAGAAACCTATATTTTATAACAACTTTACAATTTAAACTACTAATAACTAAAAAAATATTATGATAGAGTAATTTAAATATCATCGAGGTAGATAAAGGCTTTCAAAGAGTTTCAAAGTGGAATAAAAAATGTAACAATTATAATTCCTGAGAATAAAAAATATGGTTGGATAGGGAAATAAAAATGCAAAAATATAAAAATTGTAAGGTTGGTCTGGAAAAATCCTAAAAGGGTTGAAATAAATTAAGATGGGTCACATAAGGTAGAGCCGAGATAAAATAAAAAAAAAAAAACAAATATCTCAAAATGTGCTGAGCCTAGAGTAGTGTTTTAACCCTCAAAAAATAAGAATTAGTGATGACTATCAAAT
>CAUYWD010000051.1:0-23957 GCA_963576735.1 Bedellia somnulentella
TTTAGAGCCCTCGAATTCGTATTATTATTTACCTGTGTGAAGTTGGCAGCCAAAACTGGCAGCCATTATAATACGACCAAATTAAGAAGTAAAATACTTTTTGGTTCCATTTACCAGAATAACATGTAAATCCACAGTTTTCACTAGTTATTATGTTATATGTATCGATACTCATCCGGACATACATCCATATCCATCTGTAGACAGTGCCAAAGCCTGCCGATAAAATGAAATTAAGCATGGGAGCCGCTCCAGAAAAATCCTCACCTCTCCTAAACCAAGACCCGTAACACTTTGTGATTACACTCTTTGTAAAGCTTATAACATAAGCTATCAAATGATGGTATTACAGTATCCCGCTTTGCCGTCAAAGAAAAGAAAATTCGACGGAGAAGATGACAGCGTATACAACTGTAAGAAATACGGCGGCCGCTCCAGAAAAATCCTCACTTCTCCTAAACCAAGACCCGTAACACTTTGTGATTACATTCATTGTAAAGCTTATTACATAAGCTATCAAATGATGGTATCACAAAATCCCGCTTTGCCGTCACAGTAAGGAATATTCGACGGAGAAGATGACAGCGTATACAACTGTAAGAAATATGGCGGCTGCTCCAGAAAAATGATCACCACTCCTAAACCAAGACCCGTAACACTTTGTGGTTACATTCAATGTAAAGCTTATTACATAAGCTATCAAATGATGGTATAACAGTATCCCGCTCTGCCGTCAGAGTAAAGAATATTCGACGGAGAAAATGACAGCGTATACAACTGTAAGAAATATAGCGGCCGCTCCAGAAAAATCGTCACTTCTCCTAAACCAAGACCCGTAACACTTTGTGATTACACTCTTTGTGAAGCTTATTACATAAGCTATCAAATGATGGTATAACAGTATCCCGCTTTGCCGTCAGAGTAAGGAATATTCGACGGCGAAGATGACAGCGTATAAAACTGTAAGAAATACGGCGGCCGCTCCAGAAAAATCCTCACTTCTCCTAAACCAAGACCCGTAACACTTTGTGATTACGTTCATTGTAAAGCTTATTACATAAGCTATCAAATGATGGTATAACAGTATCCCGCTTTGCCGTCAGAGTAAGGAATATTCGACGGCGAAGATGACAGCGTATAAAACTGTAAGAAATACGGCGGCCGCTCCAGAAAAATCGTCACCTCTCCTAAACCAAGACCCGTAACACTTTGTGATTACATTCGTTGTAAAGCTAATTACATAAGCTATCAAATGATGGTATCACAGTATGCCGCTTTGCCGTCAGAGTAAGGAATATTCGACGGAGAAGATGACAGCGTATGCAACTGTAAGAAATATAGCGGCCGCTCCAGAAAAATCGTCACTTCTCCTAAACCAAGACCCGTAACACTTTGTGATTACACTCTTTGTGAAGCTTATTACATAAGCTATCAAATGATGGTATAACAGTATCCCGCTTTGCCGTAAGAGTAAGGAATATTCGACGGCGAAGATGACAGCGTATAAAACTGTAAGAAATACGGCGGCCGCTCCAGAAAAATCCTCACTTCTCCTAAACCAAGACCCGTAACACTTTGTGATTACATTCATTGTAAAGCTTATTACATAAGCTATCAAATGATGGTATAACAGTATCCCGCTTTGCCGTCAGAGTAAGGAATATTCGACGGCGAAGATGACAGCGTATAAAACTGTAAGAAATACGGCGGCCGCTCCAGAAAAATCGTCACTTCTCCTAAACCAAGACCCGTAACACTTTGTGATTACATTCATTGTAAAGCTAATTACATAAGCTATCAAATGATGGTATAACAGTATCCCGCTTTGCCGTCAGAGTAAGGAATATTCGACGGAGAAGATGACAGCGTATGCAACTGTAAGAAATATAGCGGCCGCTCCAGAAAAATCGTCACTTCTCCTAAACCAAGACCCGTAACACTTTGTGATTACACTCTTTGTGAAGCTTATTACATAAGCTATCAAATGATGGTATAACAGTATCCCGCTTTGCCGTCAGAGTAAGGAATATTCGACGGCGAAGATGACAGCGTATAAAACTGTAAGAAATACGGCGGCCGCTCCAGAAAAATCCTCACTTCTCCTAAACCAAGACCCGTAACACTTTGTGATTACATTCATTGTAAAGCTTATTACATAAGCTATCAAATGATGGTATTACAGTATCCCGCTTTGCCGTCAAAGAAAAGAAAATTCGACGGAGAAGATGACAGCGTATACAACTGTAAGAAATACGGCGGCCGCTCCAGAAAAATCCTCACTTCTCCTAAACCAAGACCCGTAACACTTTGTGATTACATTCATTGTAAAGCTTATTACATAAGCTATCAAATGATGGTATCACAAAATCCCGCTTTGCCGTCACAGTAAGGAATATTCGACGGAGAAGATGACAGCGTATACAACTGTAAGAAATATGGCGGCTGCTCCAGAAAAATGATCACCACTCCTAAACCAAGACCCGTAACACTTTGTGGTTACATTCAATGTAAAGCTTATTACATAAGCTATCAAATGATGGTATAACAGTATCCCGCTCTGCCGTCAGAGTAAAGAATATTCGACGGAGAAAATGACAGCGTATACAACTGTAAGAAATATAGCGGCCGCTCCAGAAAAATCGTCACTTCTCCTAAACCAAGACCCGTAACACTTTGTGATTACACTCTTTGTGAAGCTTATTACATAAGCTATCAAATGATGGTATAACAGTATCCCGCTTTGCCGTCAGAGTAAGGAATATTCGACGGCGAAGATGACAGCGTATAAAACTGTAAGAAATACGGCGGCCGCTCCAGAAAAATCCTCACTTCTCCTAAACCAAGACCCGTAACACTTTGTGATTACGTTCATTGTAAAGCTTATTACATAAGCTATCAAATGATGGTATAACAGTATCCCGCTTTGCCGTCAGAGTAAGGAATATTCGACGGCGAAGATGACAGCGTATAAAACTGTAAGAAATACGGCGGCCGCTCCAGAAAAATCGTCACCTCTCCTAAACCAAGACCCGTAACACTTTGTGATTACATTCGTTGTAAAGCTAATTACATAAGCTATCAAATGATGGTATCACAGTATGCCGCTTTGCCGTCAGAGTAAGGAATATTCGACGGAGAAGATGACAGCGTATGCAACTGTAAGAAATATAGCGGCCGCTCCAGAAAAATCGTCACTTCTCCTAAACCAAGACCCGTAACACTTTGTGATTACACTCTTTGTAAAGCTTATAACATAAGCTATCAAATGATGGTATTACAGTATCCCGCTTTGCCGTCAAAGAAAAGAAAATTCGACGGAGAAGATGACAGCGTATACAACTGTAAGAAATACGGCGGCCGCTCCAGAAAAATCCTCACTTCTCCTAAACCAAGACCCGTAACACTTTGTGATTACATTCATTGTAAAGCTTATTACATAAGCTATCAAATGATGGTATTACAGTATCCCGCTTTGCCGTCAAAGAAAAGAAAATTCGACGGAGAAGATGACAGCGTATACAACTGTAAGAAATACGGCGGCCGCTCCAGAAAAATCCTCACTTCTCCTAAACCAAGACCCGTAACACTTTGTGATTACATTCATTGTAAAGCTTATTACATAAGCTATCAAATGATGGTATCACAAAATCCCGCTTTGCCGTCACAGTAAGGAATATTCGACGGAGAAGATGACAGCGTATACAACTGTAAGAAATATGGCGGCTGCTCCAGAAAAATGATCACCACTCCTAAACCAAGACCCGTAACACTTTGTGGTTACATTCAATGTAAAGCTTATTACATAAGCTATCAAATGATGGTATAACAGTATCCCGCTCTGCCGTCAGAGTAAAGAATATTCGACGGAGAAAATGACAGCGTATACAACTGTAAGAAATATAGCGGCCGCTCCAGAAAAATCGTCACTTCTCCTAAACCAAGACCCGTAACACTTTGTGATTACACTCTTTGTAAAGCTTATTACATAAGCTATCAAATGATGGTATAACAGTATCCCGCTTTGCCGTCAGAGTAAGGAATATTCGACGGCGAAGATGACAGCGTATAAAACTGTAAGAAATACGGCGGCCGCTCCAGAAAAATCCTCACTTCTCCTAAACCAAGACCCGTAACACTTTGTGATTACGTTCATTGTAAAGCTTATTACATAAGCTATCAAATGATGGTATAACAGTATCCCGCTCTGCCGTCAGAGTAAAGAATATTCGACGGAGAAAATGACAGCGTATACAACTGTAAGAAATATAGCGGCCGCTCCAGAAAAATCGTCACTTCTCCTAAACCAAGACCCGTAACACTTTGTGATTACACTCTTTGTGAAGCTTATTACATAAGCTATCAAATGATGGTATAACAGTATCCCGCTTTGCCGTCAGAGTAAGGAATATTCGACGGCGAAGATGACAGCGTATAAAACTGTAAGAAATACGGCGGCCGCTCCAGAAAAATCCTCACTTCTCCTAAACCAAGACCCGTAACACTTTGTGATTACGTTCATTGTAAAGCTTATTACATAAGCTATCAAATGATGGTATAACAGTATCCCGCTTTGCCGTCAGAGTAAGGAATATTCGACGGCGAAGATGACAGCGTATAAAACTGTAAGAAATACGGCGGCCGCTCCAGAAAAATCGTCACCTCTCCTAAACCAAGACCCGTAACACTTTGTGATTACATTCGTTGTAAAGCTAATTACATAAGCTATCAAATGATGGTATCACAGTATGCCGCTTTGCCGTCAGAGTAAGGAATATTCGACGGAGAAGATGACAGCGTATGCAACTGTAAGAAATATAGCGGCCGCTCCAGAAAAATCGTCACTTCTCCTAAACCAAGACCCGTAACACTTTGTGATTACACTCTTTGTGAAGCTTATTACATAAGCTATCAAATGATGGTATAACAGTATCCCGCTTTGCCGTCAGAGTAAGGAATATTCGACGGCGAAGATGACAGCGTATAAAACTGTAAGAAATACGGCGGCCGCTCCAGAAAAATCCTCACTTCTCCTAAACCAAGACCCGTAACACTTTGTGATTACATTCATTGTAAAGCTTATTACATAAGCTATCAAATGATGGTATTACAGTATCCCGCTTTGCCGTAAAAGAAAAGAAAATTCGACGGAGAAGATGACAGCGTATACAACTGTAAGAAATACGGCGGCCGCTCCAGAAAAATCCTCACTTCTCCTAAACCAAGACCCGTAACACTTTGTGATTACATTCATTGTAAAGCTTATTACATAAGCTATCAAATGATGGTATCACAAAATCCCGCTTTGCCGTCACAGTAAGGAATATTCGACGGAGAAGATGACAGCGTATACAACTGTAAGAAATATGGCGGCTGCTCCAGAAAAATGATCACCACTCCTAAACCAAGACCCGTAACACTTTGTGGTTACATTCAATGTAAAGCTTATTACATAAGCTATCAAATGATGGTATAACAGTATCCCGCTTTGCCGTCAGAGTAAGGAATATTCGACGGCGAAGATGACAGCGTATAAAACTGTAAGAAATACGGCGGCCGCTCCAGAAAAATCGTCACCTCTCCTAAACCAAGACCCGTAACACTTTGTGATTACATTCGTTGTAAAGCTAATTACATAAGCTATCAAATGATGGTATCACAGTATGCCGCTTTGCCGTCAGAGTAAGGAATATTCGACGGAGAAGATGACAGCGTATGCAACTGTAAGAAATATAGCGGCCGCTCCAGAAAAATCGTCACTTCTCCTAAACCAAGACCCGTAACACTTTGTGATTACACTCTTTGTAAAGCTTATAACATAAGCTATCAAATGATGGTATTACAGTATCCCGCTTTGCCGTCAAAGAAAAGAAAATTCGACGGAGAAGATGACAGCGTATACAACTGTAAGAAATACGGCGGCCGCTCCAGAAAAATCCTCACTTCTCCTAAACCAAGACCCGTAACACTTTGTGATTACATTCATTGTAAAGCTTATTACATAAGCTATCAAATGATGGTATTACAGTATCCCGCTTTGCCGTCAAAGAAAAGAAAATTCGACGGAGAAGATGACAGCGTATACAACTGTAAGAAATACGGCGGCCGCTCCAGAAAAATCCTCACTTCTCCTAAACCAAGACCCGTAACACTTTGTGATTACATTCATTGTAAAGCTTATTACATAAGCTATCAAATGATGGTATCACAAAATCCCGCTTTGCCGTCACAGTAAGGAATATTCGACGGAGAAGATGACAGCGTATACAACTGTAAGAAATATGGCGGCTGCTCCAGAAAAATGATCACCACTCCTAAACCAAGACCCGTAACACTTTGTGGTTACATTCAATGTAAAGCTTATTACATAAGCTATCAAATGATGGTATAACAGTATCCCGCTCTGCCGTCAGAGTAAAGAATATTCGACGGAGAAAATGACAGCGTATACAACTGTAAGAAATATAGCGGCCGCTCCAGAAAAATCGTCACTTCTCCTAAACCAAGACCCGTAACACTTTGTGATTACACTCTTTGTAAAGCTTATTACATAAGCTATCAAATGATGGTATAACAGTATCCCGCTTTGCCGTCAGAGTAAGGAATATTCGACGGCGAAGATGACAGCGTATAAAACTGTAAGAAATACGGCGGCCGCTCCAGAAAAATCCTCACTTCTCCTAAACCAAGACCCGTAACACTTTGTGATTACGTTCATTGTAAAGCTTATTACATAAGCTATCAAATGATGGTATAACAGTATCCCGCTCTGCCGTCAGAGTAAAGAATATTCGACGGAGAAAATGACAGCGTATACAACTGTAAGAAATATAGCGGCCGCTCCAGAAAAATCGTCACTTCTCCTAAACCAAGACCCGTAACACTTTGTGATTACACTCTTTGTGAAGCTTATTACATAAGCTATCAAATGATGGTATAACAGTATCCCGCTTTGCCGTCAGAGTAAGGAATATTCGACGGCGAAGATGACAGCGTATAAAACTGTAAGAAATACGGCGGCCGCTCCAGAAAAATCCTCACTTCTCCTAAACCAAGACCCGTAACACTTTGTGATTACGTTCATTGTAAAGCTTATTACATAAGCTATCAAATGATGGTATAACAGTATCCCGCTTTGCCGTCAGAGTAAGGAATATTCGACGGCGAAGATGACAGCGTATAAAACTGTAAGAAATACGGCGGCCGCTCCAGAAAAATCGTCACCTCTCCTAAACCAAGACCCGTAACACTTTGTGATTACATTCGTTGTAAAGCTAATTACATAAGCTATCAAATGATGGTATCACAGTATGCCGCTTTGCCGTCAGAGTAAGGAATATTCGACGGAGAAGATGACAGCGTATGCAACTGTAAGAAATATAGCGGCCGCTCCAGAAAAATCGTCACTTCTCCTAAACCAAGACCCGTAACACTTTGTGATTACACTCTTTGTGAAGCTTATTACATAAGCTATCAAATGATGGTATAACAGTATCCCGCTTTGCCGTCAGAGTAAGGAATATTCGACGGCGAAGATGACAGCGTATAAAACTGTAAGAAATACGGCGGCCGCTCCAGAAAAATCCTCACTTCTCCTAAACCAAGACCCGTAACACTTTGTGATTACATTCATTGTAAAGCTTATTACATAAGCTATCAAATGATGGTATTACAGTATCCCGCTTTGCCGTAAAAGAAAAGAAAATTCGACGGAGAAGATGACAGCGTATACAACTGTAAGAAATACGGCGGCCGCTCCAGAAAAATCCTCACTTCTCCTAAACCAAGACCCGTAACACTTTGTGATTACATTCATTGTAAAGCTTATTACATAAGCTATCAAATGATGGTATCACAAAATCCCGCTTTGCCGTCACAGTAAGGAATATTCGACGGAGAAGATGACAGCGTATACAACTGTAAGAAATATGGCGGCTGCTCCAGAAAAATGATCACCACTCCTAAACCAAGACCCGTAACACTTTGTGGTTACATTCAATGTAAAGCTTATTACATAAGCTATCAAATGATGGTATAACAGTATCCCGCTTTGCCGTCAGAGTAAGGAATATTCGACGGCGAAGATGACAGCGTATAAAACTGTAAGAAATACGGCGGCCGCTCCAGAAAAATCGTCACCTCTCCTAAACCAAGACCCGTAACACTTTGTGATTACATTCGTTGTAAAGCTAATTACATAAGCTATCAAATGATGGTATCACAGTATGCCGCTTTGCCGTCAGAGTAAGGAATATTCGACGGAGAAGATGACAGCGTATGCAACTGTAAGAAATATAGCGGCCGCTCCAGAAAAATCGTCACTTCTCCTAAACCAAGACCCGTAACACTTTGTGATTACACTCTTTGTAAAGCTTATAACATAAGCTATCAAATGATGGTATTACAGTATCCCGCTTTGCCGTCAAAGAAAAGAAAATTCGACGGAGAAGATGACAGCGTATACAACTGTAAGAAATACGGCGGCCGCTCCAGAAAAATCCTCACTTCTCCTAAACCAAGACCCGTAACACTTTGTGATTACATTCATTGTAAAGCTTATTACATAAGCTATCAAATGATGGTATTACAGTATCCCGCTTTGCCGTCAAAGAAAAGAAAATTCGACGGAGAAGATGACAGCGTATACAACTGTAAGAAATACGGCGGCCGCTCCAGAAAAATCCTCACTTCTCCTAAACCAAGACCCGTAACACTTTGTGATTACATTCATTGTAAAGCTTATTACATAAGCTATCAAATGATGGTATCACAAAATCCCGCTTTGCCGTCACAGTAAGGAATATTCGACGGAGAAGATGACAGCGTATACAACTGTAAGAAATATGGCGGCTGCTCCAGAAAAATGATCACCACTCCTAAACCAAGACCCGTAACACTTTGTGGTTACATTCAATGTAAAGCTTATTACATAAGCTATCAAATGATGGTATAACAGTATCCCGCTCTGCCGTCAGAGTAAAGAATATTCGACGGAGAAAATGACAGCGTATACAACTGTAAGAAATATAGCGGCCGCTCCAGAAAAATCGTCACTTCTCCTAAACCAAGACCCGTAACACTTTGTGATTACACTCTTTGTAAAGCTTATTACATAAGCTATCAAATGATGGTATAACAGTATCCCGCTTTGCCGTCAGAGTAAGGAATATTCGACGGCGAAGATGACAGCGTATAAAACTGTAAGAAATACGGCGGCCGCTCCAGAAAAATCCTCACTTCTCCTAAACCAAGACCCGTAACACTTTGTGATTACGTTCATTGTAAAGCTTATTACATAAGCTATCAAATGATGGTATAACAGTATCCCGCTCTGCCGTCAGAGTAAAGAATATTCGACGGAGAAAATGACAGCGTATACAACTGTAAGAAATATAGCGGCCGCTCCAGAAAAATCGTCACTTCTCCTAAACCAAGACCCGTAACACTTTGTGATTACACTCTTTGTGAAGCTTATTACATAAGCTATCAAATGATGGTATAACAGTATCCCGCTTTGCCGTCAGAGTAAGGAATATTCGACGGCGAAGATGACAGCGTATAAAACTGTAAGAAATACGGCGGCCGCTCCAGAAAAATCCTCACTTCTCCTAAACCAAGACCCGTAACACTTTGTGATTACGTTCATTGTAAAGCTTATTACATAAGCTATCAAATGATGGTATAACAGTATCCCGCTTTGCCGTCAGAGTAAGGAATATTCGACGGCGAAGATGACAGCGTATAAAACTGTAAGAAATACGGCGGCCGCTCCAGAAAAATCGTCACCTCTCCTAAACCAAGACCCGTAACACTTTGTGATTACATTCGTTGTAAAGCTAATTACATAAGCTATCAAATGATGGTATCACAGTATGCCGCTTTGCCGTCAGAGTAAGGAATATTCGACGGAGAAGATGACAGCGTATGCAACTGTAAGAAATATAGCGGCCGCTCCAGAAAAATCGTCACTTCTCCTAAACCAAGACCCGTAACACTTTGTGATTACACTCTTTGTGAAGCTTATTACATAAGCTATCAAATGATGGTATAACAGTATCCCGCTTTGCCGTCAGAGTAAGGAATATTCGACGGCGAAGATGACAGCGTATAAAACTGTAAGAAATACGGCGGCCGCTCCAGAAAAATCCTCACTTCTCCTAAACCAAGACCCGTAACACTTTGTGATTACATTCATTGTAAAGCTTATTACATAAGCTATCAAATGATGGTATTACAGTATCCCGCTTTGCCGTAAAAGAAAAGAAAATTCGACGGAGAAGATGACAGCGTATACAACTGTAAGAAATACGGCGGCCGCTCCAGAAAAATCCTCACTTCTCCTAAACCAAGACCCGTAACACTTTGTGATTACATTCATTGTAAAGCTTATTACATAAGCTATCAAATGATGGTATCACAAAATCCCGCTTTGCCGTCACAGTAAGGAATATTCGACGGAGAAGATGACAGCGTATACAACTGTAAGAAATATGGCGGCTGCTCCAGAAAAATGATCACCACTCCTAAACCAAGACCCGTAACACTTTGTGGTTACATTCAATGTAAAGCTTATTACATAAGCTATCAAATGATGGTATAACAGTATCCCGCTCTGCCGTCAGAGTAAAGAATATTCGACGGAGAAAATGACAGCGTATACAACTGTAAGAAATATAGCGGCCGCTCCAGAAAAATCGTCACTTCTCCTAAACCAAGACCCGTAACACTTTGTGATTACACTCTTTGTGAAGCTTATTACATAAGCTATCAAATGATGGTATAACAGTATCCCGCTTTGCCGTCAGAGTAAGGAATATTCGACGGCGAAGATGACAGCGTATAAAACTGTAAGAAATACGGCGGCCGCTCCAGAAAAATCCTCACTTCTCCTAAACCAAGACCCGTAACACTTTGTGATTACGTTCATTGTAAAGCTTATTACATAAGCTATCAAATGATGGTATAACAGTATCCCGCTTTGCCGTCAGAGTAAGGAATATTCGACGGCGAAGATGACAGCGTATAAAACTGTAAGAAATACGGCGGCCGCTCCAGAAAAATCGTCACCTCTCCTAAACCAAGACCCGTAACACTTTGTGATTACATTCGTTGTAAAGCTAATTACATAAGCTATCAAATGATGGTATCACAGTATGCCGCTTTGCCGTCAGAGTAAGGAATATTCGACGGAGAAGATGACAGCGTATGCAACTGTAAGAAATATAGCGGCCGCTCCAGAAAAATCGTCACTTCTCCTAAACCAAGACCCGTAACACTTTGTGATTACACTCTTTGTGAAGCTTATTACATAAGCTATCAAATGATGGTATAACAGTATCCCGCTTTGCCGTCAGAGTAAGGAATATTCGACGGCGAAGATGACAGCGTATAAAACTGTAAGAAATACGGCGGCCGCTCCAGAAAAATCCTCACTTCTCCTAAACCAAGACCCGTAACACTTTGTGATTACATTCATTGTAAAGCTTATTACATAAGCTATCAAATGATGGTATAACAGTATCCCGCTTTGCCGTCAGAGTAAGGAATATTCGACGGCGAAGATGACAGCGTATAAAACTGTAAGAAATACGGCGGCCGCTCCAGAAAAATCCTCACTTCTCCTAAACCAAGACCCGTAACACTTTGTGATTACATTCATTGTAAAGCTTATTACATAAGCTATCAAATGATGGTATAACAGTATCCCGCTTTGCCGTCTGAGTAAGGAATATTCGACGGCGAAGATGACAGCGTATAAAACTGTAAGAAATACGGCGGCCGCTCCAGAAAAATCGTCACCTCTCCTAAACCAAGACCCGTAACACTTTGTGATTACATTCGTTGTAAAGCTAATTACATAAGCTATCAAATGATGGTATCACAGTATGCCGCTTTGCCGTCAGAGTAAGGAATATTCGACGGAGAAGATGACAGCGTATGCAACTGTAAGAAATATAGCGGCCGCTCCAGAAAAATCGTCACTTCTCCTAAACCAAGACCCGTAACACTTTGTGATTACACTCTTTGTGAAGCTTATTACATAAGCTATCAAATGATGGTATAACAGTATCCCGCTTTGCCGTCAGAGTAAGGAATATTCGACGGCGAAGATGACAGCGTATAAAACTGTAAGAAATACGGCGGCCGCTCCAGAAAAATCCTCACTTCTCCTAAACCAAGACCCGTAACACTTTGTGATTACATTCATTGTAAAGCTTATTACATAAGCTATCAAATGATGGTATAACAGTATCCCGCTTTGCCGTCAGAGTAAGGAATATTCGACGGCGAAGATGACAGCGTATAAAACTGTAAGAAATACGGCGGCCGCTCCAGAAAAATCGTCACTTCTCCTAAACCAAGACCCGTAACACTTTGTGATTACATTCATTGTAAAGCTAATTACATAAGCTATCAAATGATGGTATAACAGTATCCCGCTTTGCCGTCAGAGTAAGGAATATTCGACGGAGAAGATGACAGCGTATGCAACTGTAAGAAATATAGCGGCCGCTCCAGAAAAATCGTCACTTCTCCTAAACCAAGACCCGTAACACTTTGTGATTACACTCTTTGTGAAGCTTATTACATAAGCTATCAAATGATGGTATAACAGTATCCCGCTTTGCCGTCAGAGTAAGGAATATTCGACGGCGAAGATGACAGCGTATAAAACTGTAAGAAATACGGCGGCCGCTCCAGAAAAATCCTCACTTCTCCTAAACCAAGACCCGTAACACTTTGTGATTACATTCATTGTAAAGCTTATTACATAAGCTATCAAATGATGGTATTACAGTATCCCGCTTTGCCGTCAAAGAAAAGAAAATTCGACGGAGAAGATGACAGCGTATACAACTGTAAGAAATACGGCGGCCGCTCCAGAAAAATCCTCACTTCTCCTAAACCAAGACCCGTAACACTTTGTGATTACATTCATTGTAAAGCTTATTACATAAGCTATCAAATGATGGTATCACAGTATGCCGCTTTGCCGTCACAGTAAGGAATATTCGACGGAGAAGATGACAGCGTATACAACTGTAAGAAATATGGCGGCTGCTCCAGAAAAATGATCACCACTCCTAAACCAAGACCCGTAACACTTTGTGGTTACATTCAATGTAAAGCTTATTACATAAGCTATCAAATGATGGTATAACAGTATCCCGCTCTGCCGTCAGAGTAAAGAATATTCGACGGAGAAAATGACAGCGTATACAACTGTAAGAAATATAGCGGCCGCTCCAGAAAAATCGTCACTTCTCCTAAACCAAGACCCGTAACACTTTGTGATTACACTCTTTGTGAAGCTTATTACATAAGCTATCAAATGATGGTATAACAGTATCCCGCTTTGCCGTCAGAGTAAGGAATATTCGACGGCGAAGATGACAGCGTATAAAACTGTAAGAAATACGGCGGCCGCTCCAGAAAAATCCTCACTTCTCCTAAACCAAGACCCGTAACACTTTGTGATTACGTTCATTGTAAAGCTTATTACATAAGCTATCAAATGATGGTATAACAGTATCCCGCTTTGCCGTCAGAGTAAGGAATATTCGACGGCGAAGATGACAGCGTATAAAACTGTAAGAAATACGGCGGCCGCTCCAGAAAAATCGTCACCTCTCCTAAACCAAGACCCGTAACACTTTGTGATTACATTCGTTGTAAAGCTAATTACATAAGCTATCAAATGATGGTATCACAGTATGCCGCTTTGCCGTCAGAGTAAGGAATATTCGACGGAGAAGATGACAGCGTATGCAACTGTAAGAAATATAGCGGCCGCTCCAGAAAAATCGTCACTTCTCCTAAACCAAGACCCGTAACACTTTGTGATTACACTCTTTGTAAAGCTTATAACATAAGCTATCAAATGATGGTATTACAGTATCCCGCTTTGCCGTCAAAGAAAAGAAAATTCGACGGAGAAGATGACAGCGTATGCAACTGTAAGAAATATAGCGGCCGCTCCAGAAAAATCGTCACTTCTCCTAAACCAAGACCCGTAACACTTTGTGATTACACTCTTTGTAAAGCTTATAACATAAGCTATCAAATGATGGTATTACAGTATCCCGCTTTGCCGTCAAAGAAAAGAAAATTCGACGGAGAAGATGACAGCGTATACAACTGTAAGAAATACGGCGGCCGCTCCAGAAAAATCCTCACTTCTCCTAAACCAAGACCCGTAACACTTTGTGATTACATTCATTGTAAAGCTTATTACATAAGCTATCAAATGATGGTATCACAAAATCCCGCTTTGCCGTCACAGTAAGGAATATTCGACGGAGAAGATGACAGCGTATACAACTGTAAGAAATATGGCGGCTGCTCCAGAAAAATGATCACCACTCCTAAACCAAGACCCGTAACACTTTGTGGTTACATTCAATGTAAAGCTTATTACATAAGCTATCAAATGATGGTATAACAGTATCCCGCTCTGCCGTCAGAGTAAAGAATATTCGACGGAGAAAATGACAGCGTATACAACTGTAAGAAATATAGCGGCCGCTCCAGAAAAATCGTCACTTCTCCTAAACCAAGACCCGTAACACTTTGTGATTACACTCTTTGTAAAGCTTATTACATAAGCTATCAAATGATGGTATAACAGTATCCCGCTTTGCCGTCAGAGTAAGGAATATTCGACGGCGAAGATGACAGCGTATAAAACTGTAAGAAATACGGCGGCCGCTCCAGAAAAATCCTCACTTCTCCTAAACCAAGACCCGTAACACTTTGTGATTACGTTCATTGTAAAGCTTATTACATAAGCTATCAAATGATGGTATAACAGTATCCCGCTTTGCCGTCAGAGTAAAGAATATTCGACGGAGAAAATGACAGCGTATACAACTGTAAGAAATATGGCGGCCGCTCCAGAAAAATGATCACCACTCCTAAACCAAGACCCGTAACACTTTGTGGTTACATTCATTGTAAAGCTTATTACATAAGCTATCAAATGATGGTATAACAGTATCCCGCTTTGCCGTCAGAGTAAGGAATATTCGACGGCGAAGATGACAGCGTATAAAACTGTAAGAAATACGGCGGCCGCTCCAGAAAAATCCTCACTTCTCCTAAACCAAGACCCGTAACACTTTGTGATTACGTTCATTGTAAAGCTTATTACATAAGCTATCAAATGATGGTATAACAGTATCCCGCTTTGCCGTCAGAGTAAGGAATATTCGACGGCGAAGATGACAGCGTATAAAACTGTAAGAAATACGGCGGCCGCTCCAGAAAAATCGTCACCTCTCCTAAACCAAGACCCGTAACACTTTGTGATTACATTCGTTGTAAAGCTAATTACATAAGCTATCAAATGATGGTATCACAGTATGCCGTTTTGCCGTCAGAGTAAGGAATATTCGACGGAGAAGATGACAGCGTATGCAACTGTAAGAAATATAGCGGCCGCTCCAGAAAAATCGTCACTTCTCCTAAACCAAGACCCGTAACACTTTGTGATTACACTCTTTGTAAAGCTTATAACATAAGCTATCAAATGATGGTATTACAGTATCCCGCTTTGCCGTCAAAGAAAAGAAAATTCGACGGAGAAGATGACAGCGTATACAACTGTAAGAAATACGGCGGCCGCTCCAGAAAAATCCTCACTTCTCCTAAACCAAGACCCGTAACACTTTGTGATTACATTCATTGTAAAGCTTATTACATAAGCTATCAAATGATGGTATTACAGTATCCCGCTTTGCCGTCAAAGAAAAGAAAATTCGACGGAGAAGATGACAGCGTATACAACTGTAAGAAATACGGCGGCCGCTCCAGAAAAATCCTCACTTCTCCTAAACCAAGACCCGTAACACTTTGTGATTACATTCATTGTTAAGCTTATTACATAAGCTATCAAATGATGGTATCACAAAATCCCGCTTTGCCGTCACAGTAAGGAATATTCGACGGAGAAGATGACAGCGTATACAACTGTAAGAAATATGGCGGCTGCTCCAGAAAAATGATCACCACTCCTAAACCAAGACCCGTAACACTTTGTGGTTACATTCAATGTAAAGCTTATTACATAAGCTATCAAATGATGGTATAACAATATCCCGCTCTGCCGTCAGAGTAAAGAATATTCGACGGAGAAAATGACAGCGTATACAACTGTAAGAAATATAGCGGCCGCTCCAGAAAAATCGTCACTTCTCCTAAACCAAGACCCGTAACACTTTGTGATTACACTCTTTGTAAAGCTTATTACATAAGCTATCAAATGATGGTATAACAGTATCCCGCTTTGCCGTCAGAGTAAGGAATATTCGACGGCGAAGATGACAGCGTATAAAACTGTAAGAAATACGGCGGCCGCTCCAGAAAAATCCTCACTTCTCCTAAACCAAGACCCGTAACACTTTGTGATTACGTTCATTGTAAAGCTTATTACATAAGCTATCAAATGATGGTATAACAGTATCCCGCTTTGCCGTCAGAGTAAAGAATATTCGACGGAGAAAATGACAGCGTATACAACTGTAAGAAATATGGCGGCCGCTCCAGAAAAATGATCACCACTCCTAAACCAAGACCCGTAACACTTTGTGGTTACATTCATTGTAAAGCTTATTACATAAGCTATCAAATGATGGTATAACAGTATCCCGCTTTGCCGTCAGAGTAAGGAATATTCGACGGCGAAGATGACAGCGTATAAAACTGTAAGAAATACGGCGGCCGCTCCAGAAAAATCCTCACTTCTCCTAAACCAAGACCCGTAACACTTTGTGATTACGTTCATTGTAAAGCTTATTACATAAGCTATCAAATGATGGTATAACAGTATCCCGCTTTGCCGTCAGAGTAAGGAATATTCGACGGCGAAGATGACAGCGTATAAAACTGTAAGAAATACGGCGGTCGCTCCAGAAAAATCGTCACCTCTCCTAAACCAAGACCCGTAACACTTTGTGATTACATTCGTTGTAAAGCTAATTACATAAGCTATCAAATGATGGTATCACAGTATGCCGCTTTGCCGTCAGAGTAAGGAATATTCGACGGAGAAGATGACAGCGTATGCAACTGTAAGAAATATAGCGGCCGCTCCAGAAAAATCCTCACTTCTCCTAAACCAAGACCCGTAACACTTTGTGATTACACTCTTTGTAAAGCTTATAACATAAGCTATCAAATGATGGTATTACAGTATCCCGCTCTGCCGTCAGAGTAAAGAATATTCGACGGAGAAAATGACAGCGTATACAACTGTAAGAAATATAGCGGCCGCTCCAGAAAAATCGTCACTTCTCCTAAACCAAGACCCGTAACACTTTGTGATTACACTCTTTGTGAAGCTTATTACATAAGCTATCAAATGATGGTATAACAGTATCCCGCTTTGCCGTCAGAGTAAGGAATATTCGACGGCGAAGATGACAGCGTATAAAACTGTAAGAAATACGGCGGCCGCTCCAGAAAAATCCTCACTTCTCCTAAACCAAGACCCGTAACACTTTGTGATTACGTTCATTGTAAAGCTTATTACATAAGCTATCAAATGATGGTATAACAGTATCCCGCTTTGCCGTCAGAGTAAGGAATATTCGACGGCGAAGATGACAGCGTATAAAACTGTAAGAAATACGGCGGCCGCTCCAGAAAAATCGTCACCTCTCCTAAACCAAGACCCGTAACACTTTGTGATTACATTCGTTGTAAAGCTAATTACATAAGCTATCAAATGATGGTATCACAGTATGCCGCTTTGCCGTCAGAGTAAGGAATATTCGACGGAGAAGATGACAGCGTATGCAACTGTAAGAAATATAGCGGCCGCTCCAGAAAAATCGTCACTTCTCCTAAACCAAGACCCGTAACACTTTGTGATTACACTCTTTGTGAAGCTTATTACATAAGCTATCAAATAATGGTATAACAGTATCCCGCTTTGCCGTCAGAGTAAGGAATATTCGACGGCGAAGATGACAGCGTATAAAACTGTAAGAAATACGGCGGCCGCTCCAGAAAAATCCTCACTTCTCCTAAACCAAGACCCGTAACACTTTGTGATTACATTCATTGTAAAGCTTATTACATAAGCTATCAAATGATGGTATAACAGTATCCCGCTTTGCCGTCAGAGTAAGGAATATTCGACGGCGAAGATGACAGCGTATAAAACTGTAAGAAATACGGCGGCCGCTCCAGAAAAATCGTCACTTCTCCTAAACCAAGACCCGTAACACTTTGTGATTACATTCATTGTAAAGCTTATTACATAAGCTATCAAATGATGGTATAACAGTATCCCGCTTTGCCGTCAGAGTAAGGAATATTCGACGGAGAAGATGACAGCGTATACAACTGTAAGAAATATGGCGGCCGCTCCAGAAAAACCCTCACTTCTCCTAAACCAAGACCCGTAACACTTTGAAATTACATTCATTGTAAAGCTTATTACATAAGCTATCAAATGATGGTATCACAGTATCCCGCTTTGCCGTCAGAGTAAAGAATATTCGACGGAGAAAATGACAGCGTATACAACTGTAAGAAATATGGCGGCCGCTCCAGAAAAATGATCACCACTCCTAAACCAAGACCCGTAACACTTTGTGGTTGCATTCATTGTAAAGCTTATTATATAAGCTATCAAATGATGGTATAACAGTATCCCGCTTTGCCGTCAGAGTAAAGAAAATTCGACGTAGAAGATGACAGCGTATAAAACTGTAAGAAATACGGCGGCCGCTCCAGAAAAATCCTCACTTCTCCTAAACCAAGACCCGTAACACTTTGTGATTACATTCATTGTAAAGCTTATTACATAAGCTATCAAATGATGGTATCACAGTATGCCGCTTTGCCGTCAGAGTAAGGAATATTCGACGGAGAAGATGACAGCGTATACAACTGTAAGAAATATAGCGGCCGCTCCAGAAAAATCGTCACTTCTCCTAAACCAAGACCGTAACACTTTGTGATTACACTCTTTGTGAAGCTTATTACATAAGCTATCAAATGGTGGTATAACAGTATCCCGCTTTGCCGTCAGAGTAAGGAATATTCGACGGCGAAGATGACAGCTTATAAAACTGTAAGAAATACGGCGGCCGCTCCAGAAAAATCCTCACTTCTCCTAAACCAAGACCCGTAACACTTTGTGGTTACATTCATTGTAAAGCTTATTATATAAGCTATCAAATGATGGTATAACAGTATCCCGCTTTGCCGTCAGAATTAGGAATATTCGACGGAGAAGATGACAGCGTATACAACTGTAAGAAATATGGCGGCCGCTCCAGAAAAATCGTCACCTCTCCTAAACCAAGACCCGTAACACTTTGTGGTTACATTCATTGTAAAGCTTATTATATAAGCTATCAAATGATGGTATAACAGTATCCCGCTTTGCCGTCAGAGTAAAGAATATTCGACGGAGAAGATGACAGCGTATACAAGTATAAGAAATATAGCGGCCGCTCCAGAAAAATCGTCACTTCTCCTAAACCAAGACCCGTAACACTTTGTGATTACACTCTTTGTGAAGCTTATTACATAAGCTATCAAATGATGGTATAACAGTATCCCGCTTTGCCGTCAGAGTAAGGAATATTCGACGGCGAAGATGACAGCGTATACAACTGTAAGAAATATGGCGGCTGCTCCAGAAAAATGATCACCACTCCTAAACCAAGACCCGTAACACTTTGTGGTTACATTCAATGTAAAGCTTATTACATAAGCTATCAAATGATGGTATAACAGTATCCCGCTCTGCCGTCAGAGTAAAGAATATTCGACGGAGAAAATGACAGCGTATACAACTGTAAGAAATATGGCGGCCGCTCCAGAAAATTGATCACCACTCCTAAACCAAGACCCGTAACACTTTGTAATTACATTCGTTGTGAAGCTTATTACATAAGCTATCAAATGATGGTATAACAGTATCCCGCTTTGCCGTCAGAGTAAGGAATATTCGACGGCGAAGATGACAGCGTATACAACTGTAAGAAATATGGCGGCCGCTCCAGAAAAATCGTCACTTCTCCTAAACCAAGACCCCTAACACTTTGTGATTACACTCTTTGTGAAGCTTATTACATAAGCTATCAAATGATGGTATAACAGTATCCCGCTTTGCCGTCAGAGTAAGGAATATTCGACGGAGAAGATGACAGCGTATACAACTGTAAGAAATATGGCGGCTGCTCCAGAAAAATGATCACCACTCCTAAACCAAGACCCGTAACACTTTGTGGTTACATTCAATGTAAAGCTTATTACATAAGCTATCAAATGATGGTATATTAGTATCCCGCTCTGCCGTCAGAGTAAAGAATATTCGACGGAGAAAATGACAGCGTATACAACTGTAAGAAATATGGCGGCCGCTCCAGAAAATTGATCACCACTCCTAAACCAAGACCCGTAACACTTTGTAATTACATTCGTTGTGAAGCTTATTACAAAAGCTATCAAATGATGGTATAACAGTATCCCGCTTTGCCGTCAGAGTAAGGAATATTCGACGGCGAAGATGACAGCGTATACAACTGTAAGAAATATGGCGGCCAATCCAGAAAAATCGTCACTTCTCCTAAACCAAGACCCGTAACACTTTGTGATGACATTCATTGTAAAGCTTATTACAAAGGCTATCAAATGATGGTATAACAGTATCCCGCTTTGCCGTCAGAGTAAGGAATATTCGACGGCGAAGATGACAGCGTATAAAACTGTAAGAAATACGGCGGCCGCTCCAGAAAAATCGTCACCTCTCCTAAACCAAGACCCGTAACACTTTGTGATTACATTCGTTGTAAAGCTAATTACATAAGCTATCAAATGATGGTATCACAGTATGCCGCTTTGCCGTCAGAGTAAGGAATATTCGACGGAGAAGATGACAGCGTATGCAACTGTAAGAAATATAGCGGCCGCTCCAGAAAAATCGTCACTTCTCCTAAACCAAGACCCGTAACACTTTGTGATTACACTCTTTGTGAAGCTTATTACATAAGCTATCAAATGATGGTATAACAGTATCCCGCTTTGCCGTCAGAGTAAGGAATATTCGACGGCGAAGATGACAGCGTATAAAACTGTAAGAAATACGGCGGCCGCTCCAGAAAAATCCTCACTTCTCCTAAACCAAGACCCGTAACACTTTGTGATTACATTCATTGTAAAGCTTATTACATAAGCTATCAAATGATGGTATAACAGTATCCGCTTTGCCGTCAGAGTAAGGAATATTCGACGGCGAAGATGACAGCGTATAAAACTGTAAGAAATACGGCGGCCGCTCCAGAAAAATCGTCACTTCTCCTAAACCAAGACCCGTAACACTTTGTGATTACATTCATTGTAAGCTTATTACATAAGCTATCAAATGATGGTATAACAGTATCCCGCTTTGCCGTCAGAGTAAGGAATATTCGACGGAGAAGATGACAGCGTATACAACTGTAAGAAATATGGCGGCCGCTCCAGAAAAACCCCTCACTTCTCCTAAACCAAGACCCGTAACACTTTGAAATTACATTCATTGTAAAGCTTATTACATAAGCTATCAAATGATGGTATCACAGTATCCCGCTTTGCCGTCAGAGTAAAGAATATTCGACGGAGAAAATGACAGCGTATACAACTGTAAGAAATATGGCGGCCGCTCCAGAAAAATGATCACCACTCCTAAACCAAGACCCGTAACACTTTGTGGTTGCATTCATTGTAAAGCTTATTATATAAGCTATCAAATGATGGTATAACAGTATCCCGCTTTGCCGTCAGAGTAAAGAAAATTCGACGTAGAAGATGACAGCGTATAAAACTGTAAGAAATACGGCGGCCGCTCCAGAAAAATCCTCACTTCTCCTAAACCAAGACCCGTAACACTTTGTGATTACATTCATTGTAAAGCTTATTACATAAGCTATCAAATGATGGTATCACAGTATGCCGCTTTGCCGTCAGAGTAAGGAATATTCGACGGAGAAGATGACAGCGTATACAACTGTAAGAAATATAGCGGCCGCTCCAGAAAAATCGTCACTTCTCCTAAACCAAGACCGTAACACTTTGTGATTACACTCTTTGTGAAGCTTATTACATAAGCTATCAAATGGTGGTATAACAGTATCCCGCTTTGCCGTCAGAGTAAGGAATATTCGACGGCGAAGATGACAGCTTATAAAACTGTAAGAAATACGGCGGCCGCTCCAGAAAAATCCTCACTTCTCCTAAACCAAGACCCGTAACACTTTGTGGTTACATTCATTGTAAAGCTTATTATATAAGCTATCAAATGATGGTATAACAGTATCCGCTTTGCCGTCAGAATTAGGAATATTCGACGGAGAAGATGACAGCGTATACAACTGTAAGAAATATGGCGGCCGCTCCAGAAAAATCGTCACCTCTCCTAAACCAAGACCCGTAACACTTTGTGGTTACATTCATTGTAAAGCTTATTATATAAGCTATCAAATGATGGTATAACAGTATCCCGCTTTGCCGTCAGAGTAAAGAATATTCGACGGAGAAGATGACAGCGTATACAAGTATAAGAAATATAGCGGCCGCTCCAGAAAAATCGTCACTTCTCCTAAACCAAGACCCGTAACACTTTGTGATTACACTCTTTGTGAAGCTTATTACATAAGCTATCAAATGATGGTATAACAGTATCCCGCTTTGCCGTCAGAGTAAGGAATATTCGACGGCGAAGATGACAGCGTATACAACTGTAAGAAATATGGCGGCTGCTCCAGAAAAATGATCACCACTCCTAAACCAAGACCCGTAACACTTTGTGGTTACATTCAATGTAAAGCTTATTACATAAGCTATCAAATGATGGTATAACAGTATCCCGCTCTGCCGTCAGAGTAAAGAATATTCGACGGAGGAAAATGACAGCGTATACAACTGTAAGAAATATGGCGGCCGCTCCAGAAAATTGATCACCACTCCTAAACCAAGACCCGTAACACTTTGTAATTACATTCGTTGTGAAGCTTATTACATAAGCTATCAAATGATGGTATAACAGTATCCCGCTTTGCCGTCAGAGTAAGGAATATTCGACGGCGAAGATGACAGCGTATACAACTGTAAGAAATATGGCGGCCGCTCCAGAAAAATCGTCACTTCTCCTAAACCAAGACCCCTAACACTTTGTGATTACACTCTTTGTGAAGCTTATTACATAAGCTATCAAATGATGGTATAACAGTATCCCGCTTTGCCGTCAGAGTAAGGAATATTCGACGGAGAAGATGACAGCGTATACAACTGTAAGAAATATGGCGGCTGCTCCAGAAAAATGATCACCACTCCTAAACCAAGACCCGTAACACTTTGTGGTTACATTCAATGTAAAGCTTATTACATAAGCTATCAAATGATGGTATATTAGTATCCCGCTCTGCCGTCAGAGTAAAGAATATTCGACGGAGAAAATGACAGCGTATACAACTGTAAGAAATATGGCGGCCGCTCCAGAAAATTGATCACCACTCCTAAACCAAGACCCGTAACACTTTGTAATTACATTCGTTGTGAAGCTTATTACAAAAGCTATCAAATGATGGTATAACAGTATCCCGCTTTGCCGTCAGAGTAAGGAATATTCGACGGCGAAGATGACAGCGTATACAACTGTAAGAAATATGGCGGCCAATCCAGAAAAATCGTCACTTCTCCTAAACCAAGACCCGTAACACTTTGTGATGACATTCATTGTAAAGCTTATTACAAAGGCTATCAAATGATGGTATAACAGTATCCCGCTTTGCCGTCAGAGTAAAGAATATTCGAACGGCCGCCATTTCTTACAGTTGTATACGCTGTCATCTTCTCCGTCGAATATTCTTTATTCTGACGGCAAAGCGGGATACTGTTATACCATCATTTGATAGCTTATGTAATAAGCTTCACAAAGAGTGTAATCACAAAGTGTTACGGGT
>CAUYWD010000052.1:0-21783 GCA_963576735.1 Bedellia somnulentella
CGCAACGCCCAAAAATCCCTTAAAAGCCCCAATACCGTTATTGGCCTCTTATGAACACCCACCGGAAGAAATAAAATAGTGCTATACTAAGCCGACATTGTGTAAAAATCTGCAAACAATGTGTAAATTAAATTGATTGAAAAGTATTGAAAAAACCAAGGAAAAAATACATAAATAAGACAAGAAGAAATAGAAATGATTAAATATTTTATTTAGTAATATTGCAAACTGTACCAGCGTTAATGCACTAACTCAGTCAAAGCTAAAATAAATAATATAATGGGCTATTTCGATTAACACTTTTCTAAAAGACCTGCAATCCTGTTTATAAATACAAATTAAGATAAGATTATAAAACAGATAAATTAGACCTATGGTAAAATAAACAAACATGAAGAGTTTTGGACTTAACTGCTCGATCACATTTCCTTAGTTTAATCTAAATAATCAAGAAATTAACCAAATATTAATAATAACAAAAAGCCAATTTACTTTGATCTTGATTTTGCTTTTGAGCGTGTAGACATCATCACAAATTTATTTTGCGCATGATAGTCTCAAAGCTAATTTACTGATAAATTTATCCAATAATATTATTCATAAATTATTACAAATTTTATTGTGTTAACCCATAACGCAAATTCAACATCCACTATCATTTTGGAGTTTGCCAGGGATCTTCTTAAGACCCCTACTTTTATATTATAGATAACAACTATATCCTGACGATTCAAAATGTTTCAAATGAACAAGATAATGCCAGCAGGAAAAGAAACATAGTCCTGATTTAAATATGATTTGATTGAACAATTATGCAGCATTAAAATCTATTGAGTCTTAATATATGAAACAAAAGTTAGAGTTCATTTGCATGCTGATGACTTATACCATGGTAGTAGGAACAGTATATAACAATATATACATATACTAGTGACCCGCCCCGGCTTCGCACGGGTGCAATACAAAATATACCTACTACAGAATGTCCGTATACACAACGTTCACAGCTTTTTTGTCATTAGCCAATACAAACATGTTTTGCTTAGACGTTACTCTTGACAGCGCGACATATAATTGGCCATGTGAAAAACACTCAACACTCAAGTTAGTTTTAGTAAAGAATAAAAATGGTTATGCTGGGTTATCCCTAAGAGACAGACATATACCATCGCGGACTTTTTTGTTGAACTTTTTAAGGTGAACAATACTGTAGTACATTATTTTGGTCTATCTCGTAGGGTTCAGCCAGCGTTTGCAATATAAGCGCAAAAAACGTGCTTATTTACGACATCACATTAGAAACCTTTAAATTTATCAGTGTTTCTCTTCTATATTATGCATTTATTATACATACAAACCTTCCTTAAGAATCACTCTATCTATTAAAAAAAACCGCATCAAAATCCGTTGCGTAGTTTTAAAGATCTAAGCATACATACGGACATACAGCGAAAGCGACTTTGTTTTATACTATGTATTGATATACATTTTTCTAGTATATTACAATAGATTTTCGTAAGTGTAACTTTACCTCTTCATTAACAAACACATAATAAATTAATTATATTTTTCTGAAACAGAAATGGAAGAGGGAGCTAAGAAGGCCGCAGCGGCTGCACCAGTCGAAGATACTCCGGAGTATGCTAAAGGACTTAACAATTATCAAATGCCCAAACCTGACGAAAATGTGCCTACAGGTAAACCTTTTTTATTCATAATACCTTATTTGAGATATGCATATATTTAAATCATGTTAAGTAACTATAATTCATATGTCACCAAAAATATGGCAAAAATTACACTTTTGTTTTGTTTTATAACATTGTTAACAATTAATGATAACTTACAATGCACTAATAATCTGAAACTGCAACACACATGTTCGTCTGCAACCCTCTATGACTAATAAGGCTTGAGCATTAAGCCTATAAGTCTTAATAGTAATATCTATAATATTATCACAATCATCACCATATAAATCAATACATTTATTTCCAGTAACGGACCCACCATCGCCCCCACCTGCGGATATAACTACTCGACCAACGGAACAATCTACCGATACCACCCCAGTTGTACAGGTAATGTTAATACTGTCATTCTTATATAATTTATACCTATAATAAATCTGTAGAGAGGTCAATTCTGTACATGAAATTTATTTTTAAAATAACTATCAGGGAGTGATAAGGGATCGATACTGATGCCAAAAATGCAACCAGTAAAATTTTTGTCTGTCTGTCTGTCGGTTTGTATGTTCCTTATGGAAACAATAACTACTCGACGGATTTTAACGAAACTTGGTACAATTATTCTTCACAGTCCTATAGCATACTTTTCAGCAAAGTAGTGAAGGGGAATTTTGGGAAAACGGAAGAAGTTACTCCATTTTTTGTGCTTCTGTCGCGTGTGCAGCTTTAATGGTTATAGTTACTTGGAAATTACGTATGACGGAAATATTAAACATAAAATTGTCTAAAAAATATTCCGGAACAGCATATGTCTATATTTTATGGTTGACTCACAATAAAACTCTAACTCCTGATAGCTTAGCAGTTCGGAGCATTCTGCTTATATTTTTTTACTCTTACGTTTATAGTGCTCTCACACATCCCTTATTTAAAAAAGTTAACATTATTACCTTTTCAACAAAAAAAGAATCATAGAAATCGGTATAGGAACACCAAAATTATACATATGAAAAATAATAGTAGACAAGGACCTAAACCAAATCTTTACTTTACTTTACGGCGCTAGTAGCCCGCTTCCTACATCGCGGTAGGTTTTTTAGATTGTTATAAATACTTCACAGCGTTTTACTCAACTTGAACTTTCCCCACTCAACTTGAAAATTAGCATATTTGTGGAGATACTGTACAGTTCATAAAAGCGCTTTCAAAATCACAAAGTTACACTATTCAGGAGTGCTATTAGTTGTATTTAAGGCGCTAAATTTAATTTATCTTGAGCAGTGATTGAAGAAACCTCTGATATTTTTAAAACTACGCTACCCGTGCGAAGATGGGCCGATCCACTAGTAATAAAAATAATAAAAACATTTCTTTACAAATGGTGATATCCCTAACAGCCCGGCTAGTACGAGCGGTGTTTAAACTAGTTATCGCGTGGGATAAAGCAGCCATCTCTTACGCACTTACTTAGTATCGTATACTGCTATCTCATTCTAACCGTTATCGTGGGCGTGGGTTAAAGAGTTTTGATTTTGTATGTAAAGGAACAAAATTGTAACATTATGAGGTTATTCCCGAATAGCTATTATATATTTTTTATTATTCCTAGTTATTTTTTTTTTAAATTGGAACTTAATTTAGTTTACACTGTTAGTGTTCACCATTTTTAACCGACTGCAAAACAGAAGAAGATTCTCAATTTGCCTCAATTTTTTTTAAGCGTCATTTCATATCTCACCCAGTACATACATACATACATATACTCACGCCATTAATTCCCATTGGGGTAGGCAGAGACTATCGATCGCCACTTCGTACGATCCTGACAAACCTCTCTAGCTTCGTTAACATCCATCAATCTTTTCATACATGCTCTTTGATTCTTCATACTTCGGACGCCAGCCTTTTTGAGCACACTCTCAATTTGGTCCAAGTGTGTTCTCCGTGGTCGTCCTCTACTAACATTACCATCCACACTAGCTCTATAGATCCCTTTTACCAATTTTCTATCATCCATCCTCTCTATGTGCCCAAACCTGAGATGGTCCAAGTGTGTTCTCCGTGGTCGTCCTCTACTAACATTACCATCCACACTAGTTCTATAGATCCCTTTTACCAATTTTCTATCATCCATCCTCTCTATGTGCCCAAACCATCTCAACATTCCTTTTTCTATCTTTCTTACAATATCATCTTTCACGCCACACTTTTCACGAATAACACTATTTCTCACTCGGTCACACAATCTAACATTACAAATTTTTCTGAGGGACCTCATCTCTACTGCATTCACTCTGCTCTCATGCTTCTTCTGCCACACCCAACATTCGCTTCCATACATAAGCGTAGGAACAAGAACAGCATCATGCACAGCCATTCGGGCCTTTTCAGACACCGATTGACTGATCATTAGGCTATTCATTGCTCCATTTACCGCATTACCCTTTTTCACTCTTCTTTCAATGTCTTCATCACATTTTCCATCCCTTGTAAACAAACTTCCCAGATATACAAACTCCTTCACCTGTTCCACATCCTTACCATCAATCGCAATCACGCATTCTGTCACATCTTCCTGTCTCTCAAAAACCATCGTTTTGGTCTTATCCACATTCACCCTCATTCCCTTTCTTACAAAAGACTCACATGCAATATTCATCATCTCTTGCAACTCTTCTGCCGACGATGCAAGTATCACTTGATCGTCAGCATACAAGAGGCATTTAATGATGAATCCACCCATTCTTAGTCCATAATCACTTTCACGCAACTCTGTCAAACAGTCATCATCAGTATTTAATTTTATCTCTAAATAAAACAATTTATAGTCCATATCTTTTTTTATAGAAATAATTATTATTTTTCCCCACAGTCCGGCACCCCCAAACCTGCCCAAGGCAACAAAGTGGTGGTGGGTCGTGGGGTTGTGGTTGGTGGGTTATTGTCATCGGCAGTACTATTGCAGCCGGGAGGGAAAGCCGTTTTGTTGCAGAATATTAAACAGGTATTTGATATTAGAAATATAAATTATATTATAAAAAAGTCCCTGAAATCTAAACTTAATGCTGTTAAATGGCGAGAATGTAGGCTTTTTGCGAAGTCAATATGTTTCAACAGTTTTTTTTTAATAAATTTATTTCCGTATCTATATTTTCCCAAGTATTCTATTTTTTTCTCTTTTACTAGTCTTATATTAACTCTTTTTCCCTCAGGTGGGAGGCACGGTGGTCCCAGGCACCCCCCGGGCCGTGGTTCCCGTACAAAATACAGGAGTGGTCCCACAACAGAATTCTATAGCACCGCCGTTACAGAATATACAGCCGCAGGTTAGTAAAAACATACATGTACTCAAGACCATAAAACCCAAATTAAAAATTAAAAACAAAAATTCTTACTTAAAACTATATTATTATTTTTATGTTTTAAAAGGATACGCCTTAAAAAACCAACTGAAAACATATTGTTTTTTTATTGTGTACACCTCTATTTCAATTTTGCATAAGCAAAATCATGTATTTAATCAATAAACAAAAAATAATATAATGAATAATTAACGGTTATATGTAATTATTACTTCTTCTTTTTGAAGCTTCACACATACATACGAATCAAACTCAGAACCCCCTTTTTTTATTTGGTTCATGCACTAAAACCTTCTCCTGAAAGTAACAAGTACTTTTCTAAAAGCGTAATCCTGTGCAAACATACATACTTACAGGTCAAACACAAAACCTCATTTTTTAGTCGGTTAAGGCACCAAAACCTGCTATTGTATGTAACAAATGCTTTTCTGAAAACCGCATCCAAATAGCTTTAGCCGAACGCGAGATAATCCCGGACAAACATACATACATACAAACAATCGAACTGAGAACCTCCATCAGGCGTGAATATTTTATTGGTTAAAAATTTTCCGGGATAAAAAGTATTCTATATCACAATTTGGGTCATTATCTAGCATTCTGCCAAATTACATTCATATACCATTATGTACTTGAGGAGCCTTTTTGCCTCAGACATCTAAACTTTCACATTTATAATATTGCATACATACATACATACCAGTCATAGCCAGTGCTAAGGAATTAAAAATTCCTCAGCCACTTTTGGAAGTTAAGTGGAGAAGATGGTAAAATAAAGGTTTTTGGTGACTGGTCTCCAACCACATCGCCCAAAAATCACTTAAAAAGCCCCTATACCCTTAGTCGCCTCTTACGATCACCCACGGGTAGAAATGGGGTAGTGTTATTCTAAGCCGACACTACTCGGCAAAATCAGTTTTTGCTTTACCAGAAAAAACACCTACAATAATATTTTAATAATCTATTTTCCATTCAGGTGGTCCAACCCGTGGCAGTTCCTAGTTTGGTTTCCAGCGTGTCTCCTCCAGCGACCCAGCCATTGCTACCGAGAAGAGGACTCTCACTTACCGTAATGACTTTTATTATTATTAAAAAAAAATAGATAGACAGATAAAAACAGATGTATTTTTAAATATGTGCATGGTTTATTTCAGCGAGAACAAATGTTGGAAGCGCAAGATATGTTCCGCAATGCCAACCGAGTCACCCGGCCAGAGAAGGCTCTCATACTTGGGTTTATGGCGGGCTCCAGAGGTAACTATTATTTTTATATTTATACATAAAAGATTTAATAATTTTATTTAATTTAGAGTAAAAGATGATGTAGTGAAGAATAGTGAAGATGAATATAAGAGAGTTAAGAATGAGGTTAAGAAGAAAATAGAAAAGAAAAAGCGTGATCTGATAGAATGGTGTGAGAGGAAACTCTCCGATAATTTCCGGAATAACCAAAAGTTGTTCTGGAAATATATCCGGAAAGAAAAGGGAGTTTCCCAAAACACGAGAGTGAATGTTGTGAGAGATGAACAGGGTGAATTGGCGACGGATGAAAGTAGCATAAGACGAGTATGGAAGAACTATTTTGAGGGACTCTTTGAAAAAGAGGATACATCCATTTCTTCGCCAATCGGCAGTAATGTTGATTGGAACGACGTTATGGGTGACTTTAGTGACAGTGAGATCAGTATGGAAGAAATAATGAAAGCAATGAAAAGTATGAAACTAGGGAAAGCGGCAGGGTATGACAGGATAAACACTGAAATGCTGAGGGCTGGTAAAGGGGTGGTGGCTTCCTGGTTGTACTTCCTTTTCCAAAAATGCTGGTCGAGTGGCAAAGTGCCACAAGACTGGTGCAAAGCGGTAATTGTGCCTTTATATAAAGGAAAGGGGTCACACCAGGAGGCTAGAAACTACCGTGGAATTAGCCTACTCAGCATTGTCGGTAAATTGTATGCAAAGGTTTTGATTGAAAGAGTGATGAATAAAACGGATGATAAAATTTGGGATGTGCAAGCAGGATTTAGAAAGGGAATGGGATGTATGGACCAAATCTTCTCTTTAAGGAGCATCACCGAAAAGTTCTTAGCTAAGAACCGAAAGGTGTATTGCTCCTTCATTGATTTAGAGAAGGCGTATGATAGGGTGGTAAGAAAGTGTTTATGGGAGGTGTTATCCAAGTTCGGTTTGGGGAGTCGACTTATACGTGCACTGGTATCACTCTATGAGGATTCCAGTGCATGTGTGAGAGTAAACGGGGAAAATACTGACTGGTTCGGGATCTCTCGGGGTGTCCGACAGGGTTGTGTAGCTTCCCCGTGGCTCTTCAATTTGTTCATGGATGACTGTTTAACAGAGTTGCGTGAAAGTGATTATGGATTGAGAATGGGTGGATTCATCATTAAATGCCTCTTATATGCCGACGATCAAGTGCTACTTGCATCATCGGTGGAAGAGCTGCAAGAAATGATGAATATTGCATGTGCGTCTTTTGAAAAAAAGGGAATGAGGGTGAATGTGGATAAAACAAAAACTATGGTTTTTGAAAGAGAGGTGAATATGACCGAATGCGTGATTGCGATTAATGGTAAGAAAGTGGAACAAGTGAAAGAGTTTGTGTATTTGGGAAGTTTGTTTACTAGGGATGGAAAGTGTGATGAAGATATCGAGAGAAGAGTGAAAAAGGGTAATGCGGTAAATGGAGCACTGGATAGTCTAATGTCTAGTCAGTCGGTGTCTGAAAAGGCCCGAATGGCTGTGCATGATGCTGTCCTCGTTCCTACGCTTATGTATGGCAGTGAATGTTGGGTGTGGCAGAAGAAGCATGAAAGTAGAGTGAATGCAGTAGAAATGAGATCCCTCAGAAAAGTGTGTAATGTAAGGTTATGTGATCGTGTGAGGAATGATGTGATTCGTGAAAGGTGTGGTGTAAAAGATGATATTGTAAGAAAGATAGAAAAAGGAATGTTGAGATGGTTTGGGCACATAGAGAGGATGGATGACAGTAAATTGGTGAAAGAGATATATAGAGCCAATGTGGAAGGTAATGTTAGTAGAGGACGACCTCGGAGGACACATTTGGATCAAATAGAAAATGTGCTCAAAAAGGCAGGTGTCCGCAGTATGAAGAATAAAAGAGCATGTATGAAAAGATTGATGGATGTAAACGAAGCCAGAGAGGTTTGCCAGGATCGTACAAAGTGGCGATCGATAGTCTCTGCCTACCCCAATGGGAACTAACGGCGTGAGAATATGTATGTATGTATGTATACATACAAACATATACTCACGGCTATAAATCCCTTGAAGGGGTAGCCAGAGCTAGGGAATTATAAAATTCCTCAGCCACTTTTGGAATTTGCATCCCCAAAAATCATATAGAAAGCCATTTAAATTAAAAAAGAAATAACTACAATAAATACCATCCTATAATTACAGCTAGAACTCCATAAAGGGGTATACAGATCTTCAAAATCAATACTTCAGTCACTATTAGAAATCAAATGGAATAGTAATGATATTTTCCTAACGTAAATTTTACATCTGTGA
This sequence comes from Bedellia somnulentella, assembly GCA_963576735.1. Classification (NCBI taxonomy): domain Eukaryota; kingdom Metazoa; phylum Arthropoda; class Insecta; order Lepidoptera; family Bedelliidae; genus Bedellia; species Bedellia somnulentella. The sequence goes on from CAUYWD010000052.1 coordinate 8,600, forward strand.
AAAGGGGTAGTGCTATTCTAATCTATATTATACTAATACCTTATTAATTATTCCAGACAACCCCTGCCCGAACCTAGGCAACATAGTAACAATAAAGCTATCAGAAAACATCGAGAACGTTCTACAGTCAGATGATACTTACCTCACGATGCTCTCCGAAATGCATTTCCAGATGAACTATAATAACGGACAGTGGACCCGGTTGAAGAAGTATAGACATATTGATGGTATGTACAGGAATACTTATTTATTGGTATAGGTATTTGGGGATATATATACGACGTGATAACTCAATGGGTAGAACACCGGTTATCGTGCAAACGACTAGTGTTCAAATCCTGGGTCGGGCCTACACAAGTTTGTCTTTCTAAAGACATATGTGTGGTTAATTTATCACGGTTGTTAACGATGAGGGAAAACATCGTGAGGAAACCCACATGACTGAGTTGTACTTAGTCATGTGACAGTGTATTCGTACAAAACGGCGATAGGCCTGCCCCCTATCACGTGAGTACACTGTCCATGCAAAACGTGGGTACTCTGAACACTAGGTGACGATGGCACGTGATGTTCAGTTCAGAAGTATTAGTACCCCTGCCAACCACTTCGGGGATATTCGGCGTGAACGTTTATGTTATGTTTATGTTATGTATTTGGGGATACCCAGACTTAATTTATGTTAGGAGTAATCAGAAGTATGGAAAATAGAAGGAAAAGTATGGAAAGAGTAATGAATGTAATCAAAACCATATATTTCCTGTGTACCTATTGTACAGAGTGGCAAAAAAGCGAGAGCTCTGCAAGGGTTGCACAGTGAAAGGGAGTCTATTTATGTATGTTCAAGCACTGTTTTATATTTATACATATGTGATTGGGATTATGATATAAAGTGGAAAAAAAATATAATGAGGGGGGGGGGGGAGGTGAGGCTGTGGATTTACGATTTCTTAGAAACTTTTTAAAGGTTTTTGGAAGATAAAGGATGATTGGTGATGTGTTTCCAGTCAAGTGTTGTGTAAGACTAAGATTTAAAGGTTTTTAATAACATAACATAACATAAACGTTCACGCCGTTTATCCCCGAAGGGGTTGGCAGAGGTACCAATACTCCTGAACTCACATGGCAAGCGCCATCTAGTTTCCAGAGAAGGTACCCACGTTTTGCTTAGACAGAGTACTCACGTGATAGGGGGCAGGCCTATCGCCGTTTTGTACGAATACACTGTCACATGACTAAGTACAACTCAGCCATGTGGGTTTCCTCACGATGTTTTCCCTCACCGTTAGCAACCATGATAAATTAACCACACATATGACTTTAGAAAATACAAATTGGTGTAGGCCCGTCCCAGGATTGGAACTCACGCCCTTCTGTTTTTCGGGCGGGTGTTCTTACCCACTGGACTATCATGTCGCAGGTTTTTAATACTTTGAGTTTAAAAGGCGTTTTAAGCTGCAAGCCTCGATTTTTTTAATACTGTGGCGACCGCTAGACGGCGAACTCACTCGCATACTAGCAGCGTCATAGAAAATCGTACATCGCGGTATCGAAATGTTTCTCTAGCTAAAAATAAATACAAATTCTAAGTTGGTACACAGCAGGGTGTACTGGCCAGTATATCTTTGCTGTTCTCACAATACTTTAGACTCTAAGTCTTAAAAACACCAACGCCTTAGGTCACCTTGTATTATACCCACTGGTAGAATTTGATAAGTGCCATTGTAAGACGTTCCCCAGCAATTAACATTAACACGGCTTTTGTTCTTTCAGGTATGGTACCTCAAAAAATCCCACCAGGTTCGACAGTGATCCAAGCGAACAACCAACAACCCATAGTCTCAATCGCCAACCAAACTGTCAGTTAAGATTAAGCCACAGCCTTCCGCAGGCTTCGCAGGTATTCATAGTTCTCAACGGCTGACCCTAAATGCCTTAAAAGCCTCCTAGCTTAAACTAGGTAGAACAGGCTTTCAAGTGTTCTTGTATTATATATTACAAATACATTAATGTGTGTTTAGATGCAAGAAATATGCTGATTATTTTGAGATGTGAAAAGATGTTATTGAGTAAAGTTTGATTACAGTTTGTGTTTTATTGTATTGTTTCTACAGAGATAAAATTAAATATACATACAATGTCAATCTAATGTATTTAAATCTGCTTGTATATTGCGAAGTGGCTGGGAAAAATAATAGAATTATATTTCATATCAATTATCAACCCTCTCTTGAATCAGGGATAATTGTATTAATACTAACTAAACAAAAACATACAATTATCTAAATATTTTGACTCATTCTATTATCACTCACTCATTGAACGATAAATTTTCACTTATAGTATCTTTTGAATTCGTTCATTTGGTTTTTATTTGTTACTCGAAGATGCATGTCTGTTGAGGACATGTTTTAGAAAAGGCAAGAAAAATTAACTTTTTTATTGCCATCTGATTAAGAAATTAATCGAATGAATGCGAAATACATTCATTCAATTCAGCGATCTTTCATACCCCTTTCAGAAATCGTGACATTTTGAGCTAAAATTGTGAGTCTAACAAAATATACAATTAATTGTATTTGTTTTGTAATGATCAATACACATACTGCCCTCAAAACGGCTTATATATTACATCAGACTTAAATTAATGTAATGATTAAAAATATACTCAATAATCGCTTAACAACCATCCCGTGAGCTCATACTAACTAAGACTTCCTGTAATAGTAGCATGAAGCTTGTGAGACAGAGTATATCACGTGAGAAATGAGATACTGACAGATTTTTTATGAATTATGTCTCAATTTTTGTCTAAATCTCACTTTTCACATGACATGTTTACTCATATTCAAATGCTTCAGGGGCTGATTAGTGGCGGTAAAAAAAATACGATGCCAATATAATATGCAAAACTTACGTGTGTTTTTGTACTAGGTAGGAATTTATTGTCTATATAACAATAAAACCGTAAAGTTTTATCCTTTATCTTGACCGACAATACATATAAGATTATCAATTGTGAAATTAACATAAAGTGCCTCATTTTTGCTGGATAGTAAAATATTTAGAAAAATAAATATTGATACTCTTTTTTATTTTGCAAGAAGAACTACATACATAGATAAAAACGGATTGAAGCATAGAACCAAGAATTAATGCAGCTTTTTAAATATTTAAAATTAATTTATGATATATGATAAAAAAGTTTAATGAAAATTTAAAAATAATTACAGTATAATTAACCATTTTTTTTCTATTTAATAGGTAAACAATTTTTAGAACATTAAAAATCAAAGCTTGATCTCATATGAATATTAATTTGCCCCCAGTTACATTTGTTGTGCCAAAATTAAAAGTATTCATAGTGATGAAAATGATTAAGCAGTAATTTTTATATTTACAACAATTTATTTGAGCACAATTAAATAATGTTGAGATTTATGTATCAATATTTAACATTATTTATTTTGCTTTTAGCATGAAAGTCTTCATATATTTACTTTTTTAAATTAAAAATTGGTCATTCATTCATTCGTTCAACCTTTCATTAAAGTTCAAATATGAATGAATTAATACCAAGTTTGGGTTTGTTAATATATATTAAATTATTAATCATGATGTATATCAACTAAATAAATGCGGTATCATTTTTAAATTATTAAACATTTTAGGTTTTTTTCAATTATCAAAGGAAACAATTACAAACATTGAAAGTAATTTAGTTTTAATACTGCTTTTATTGAAATTTATTTATATCATAAATATTCTATATTTTATGTTCATGATAAATATTTGATATTTTCGAACCCTGATGCTTATATAAAATATCATGTCCACAGAATGTTTTTGAAATGTAGTAGTTTAATTTAAAATGTAGCTTATTATTTCATAGATCGGATAATCGGATGCATATTTACCTAAACTTATTTTTTGTCTAAGAAAATATGGAGACGGCTTCTTTTTTCGGAATTGTCTTTTTCAATGTCGGGATTCGGAAGCAAAGCGACGAATATTTTCAAGTAACTAATAGATAGATAAGATAACAAAAGACATGCATTACCGGGGTTTCTTGCACCTACCTGCACACAAACCGGTTTTGAGAATGCCGACTCCCTCGCACAAGCAGCCAAAGTGACCTATACATTTAATTCTATATTCCGAACATTAAATGCATCAATTCCGAAATCCTGAAATCTTTACGATAAAGAAGTGCTTTCCATACTAAGCCGCCGGTCAACTTTAGGTAAATATGCATCCGATTATCCGATCTATGCTTATTATACTGCTAAACAAAAAGTACTGATGTAAACTTTTGTATTTGCCGTAGATTTCATATTTACATAAACATAACATAAACGTTCACGCCGAATATCCCCGAAGGGGTTGGCAGAGGTACTAATACTTCTGAACATCACGTGACTTTGTCACCTGGTGTTCAGAGTACCCACGTTTTGCATGGACAGTGTACTCACGTGATAGGGGGCAGGCCTATCGCCGTTTTGTACTAATACACTGTCACATGACTAAGTACAACTCAGCCATGTGGGTTTCCTCACGATGTTTTCCCTCACCGTTAACAACCATGATAAATTATTTCATATTTAATGTATTATTATTGTTTGAAGATTAAAAACAGTTTTTATATGAAGACATATACTATTTCAAAATAATGTTATGATTTAAATGATGATGCTGTCTTCAATATAACTATTTCATAGACGTATTGTTCTTAATAACATAGATTAATATAACCGAAAAAATATAATTCTATTTAAAAAATATATCATTTAAAGAATGTATATTAAATTTAACTTCCAAAAGGTTGGCTTTTTGTGCCTAATTGTTTTGACATCCCATTTTAGATAATTAATTGCATAAATTACAATAATGTTTGGCTAAACGAAATATTTAACAACATATTATTAAACAAACAGGTTCTAAATCAAATCAATGTTTAACCATATCGATTATGGATATCAAAGAATGTCTTACATGCTATTTTCAGTCTGTAAAATATTATGACAGTCTGTATTGGGCTTTAAGGGCACAAAAGTATGTATGTATAATATCAGTTGTGTGTGCTGAGAACTATTAGATACTAGTTTTGTATAGTATTGAGTGGAGTTGTTAGAGCGAATAATTGTTATATCCTTGTTCAGATACTGCTATATTAGTTATCGTCAACATAAAAAAATATATCTTCCTTCCCTTTATCAATAATCAAAATATCCTTTTCAATTAAAATCATGATTATTAATATATTAAAAATTATTGTTTTCCCTTAATTAGTTAACATACTGCTAGTATCTTACTGAGGATATAATTTGATATAAACTTATCTCAATAAATGTATATAGCGGCAAACATTTGAATAATTGGCAGAATTGCGCAGATAAAAAAATATAGTGTAATATGCCGCCATTTTTATCAAGATGTTTGCCGCCATAAATGGTCCATATTGTCGTCCGACCAATAATTTGTTTTTTTACTTAAATTTTAACTTATAAGAGTGTTTTTGTTAGATTATCGCATATATTTAAGTTTGTTGTCATTAATATTATGTCCCCTTTCAATATTGCTCCATGTCTGTATATAGTAGATAGTACAAAAGATATTACATAAAAGATATTGTAAAAGTTAATACTCTTATTATTTACCCACCTCATGTCCTTTATTTTTACTTATTTTGGGCAATCGACCAAACATCGTCACATCAACCACAAGCAGGAACCGTAAGTGTCTTCTCGTGAGGGTTTTATTGGGGTATTTTTGAATGAATATTTTATGCTGCTAAAATACCCCAATAAAAAAGAAAAAAACATAGGAAAATCTTTTCACAAAACCCTTTTGAAAGTGATTTATGCTCTTTATAGTTTGAAACGGAGACCCCTTTAAAATTACCCTCTCTAAAGAAGTTTTAAAAGGGAAACCCTCTCTTTTGATGGATAAGCTTAATAAGTCCTACCAATCACAGCAATTTTATTGTGTAGTACAATACTTACATACATACATACATATACTCACGGCTATAAATCCCTAGAAGGGGTAGCCAGAGCCAAGGTATTAGAAAATCCTTTCACACTTTTGGAAGTTGCGTGGGGAGAAGATGGTAAAACAAAGGTTGTTGGTGATGGGTCTCCAACCGCATCGCCCAAAAATTCCTTTAAAAGCCCTAACACCGTTAGTCGCCTCTCACGTACACCCACCGGAAGTAATGGGGTAGTGCTATTCTAAGCCGACACTAAGTCAAAAGTCAAAAAGTTTATTTTTCAAAATAAAGTTAAATACTAACATTTTTTGAACGTCAAAGTTTTAAATTAATCGTTAATCCGTTGCTTCGGAAGGTGTTCGTAAAGAGAAGAAGCAACAAAGAAACTCTTTACATTCACATTTTTTCAATATATGGTTTGTACAATTTCAGTTTATAAACATGTTTTTACTTTACAAAAGATTTTCTATGCGACCAAACCAAACGCTAGTTTGACATAATTAAAATAAATTGTCCATCACAAAAACCAATCACATAACGTGAGAAGAAAAATCCTCACTAGACAATTATTCCTAGGAATAACGAGGGAAGATTTATAGCTTTACGGACATGGTCATGTGCGCGTTGGGTCCTTGTCGTTTAAAAAATCTTGAACACTGTAGTAAGATTTCTTTAAAAGCATGGCTTTAATTGCCTTTTTAAAAGATGCCACAGGCAATTCCAATATGTCAGAAGGAAGTTTATTGAACATTTTCAGGGATAGTCCCATAAAGGAGTTACTTACTTTATTAAGTCTCCACTTCGGTACGTTAAGTTTCTCCTTATTCCGAGTGTTAACAGTATGCCTATCACTAACTTTACTAAATTGGCCTATATTCTTTTTGGCATACATTAAATTCTCAAATATGTATTGGCAAGGGACAGTTAAAATGCCAATATCTTTAAATTTTTCGCGCATTGAATACCTCGACCTTAACATGTAAATAGATCGGATAGCTCGCTTTTGTAAGACAAAAACTTTATGAACATCAGCCGCTTTACCCCATAATAAAATATCGTACGACATAATACTATGAAAATAACTGAAATAAACAATGCGAGCTGTTTCTATGTCTGCTATTTCTCTAATCTTACGCACGGCATACGCTGCTGAGCTCAGCCTTTTAGAAAGTGTTAGTATATGGGGTCCCCATTGCAACTTAGAATCGATTATTATCCCTAGGAATTTTGTCTCTTTCACTAATTCTACTTTTTCACTGTCAATAACAATATTGGCGTCAACTTGCCTAACATTCGGTAAAGTAAATTTAATACATTTAGTTTTTTTGGCATTCAGAACCAGGTTATTTACTGTAAACCAATGCAATACCAGTGAGATAGCTTTATTTACGTCGTCAAGAGATGTAGAGGATCTCGCTACATTAAATATTAAAGATGTGTCATCTGCAAACATAACTATCTCAGAATACTTTTGTACCATAAATGGTAAATCATTAATATAAATCAGAAACAGTAATGGGCCAAGTATAGAACCTTGAGGAACGCCCATCTCTATTTCCGATCCTTTCGACGTGGTTCCATTAATATCTACCTTTAAAGTTCTTTTATCAAGATATGATGCCATTAATTTCAGTGCTTGCTCGTCAAAACCGTAATATTTAAGTTTAGTCAACGCTATTTCCTTTTTTACACAATCAAAAGCTTTTGTGAGGTCACAAAACATACCTAACGCATCCCGAGAGTTTTCCCATGAATTAAAAATATGTTTCATTAGTGACACTCCTGCATCTACAGTAGACCTACCTTTAGTAAAACCATATTGCTCGTCATGGAATATATTATTTTTATTGAAATATGAAAGCATTTGGTTGGACATGATTTTCTCGAAAACCTTACTGAGAACTGGTAAAATAGAAACACTACACAGCACAATACTTCCACCCTTCAAATGCACTCTCCAACCCTCTAGAGCATAGTTATTCCTATCTGGCACCCTACAGCTGCGCCACTAGAGTGGCTGATAGAGATACTCAACCTTAGTTCGGGATAAATTGTATGGCCTAGGGTGTCTGTAAATATACTCGTTTCCTTCGTTGCGATAGGATGTTTACATTGAAATCAGAGAAATAGTGACAAATATATTAGAATTGCTGTGTAATTTTGGTTCCTACAGCAGTACCCTATCTCATGGATACGGGGTAGTGCTATGTACGAGGCGAGCCAGGGCTTCGGTTGATTCATGCGCGATCAGTTTGGAAGTAAACTCATCACCTGCTATCCTTTGTTTTACCATCTTTCGCCCATCCATGGGACGTCTCAGACATAACATAACATAAACGTTCACGCCGAATATCCCCGAGGGGGTTGGCAGAGGTACTAATACTTCTGAACATCACGTGACTTTGTCACCTGGTGTTTAGAGTACCCACGTTTTGCATGAAAAGTGTACTCACGTGATAGGGGGCAGGCCTATCGCCGTTTTGTACGAATACACTGTCACATGACTAAGTACAACTCAGCCATGTGGGTTTCCTCACGATGTTTTCCCTCACCGTTAACAACCATGATAAATAAACCACACTTATGTCTTTAGAAAAGACAAATTGGTGTAGGCCCGACCCAGGATTTGAACACTAGTCGCTTGCACGTCACCCAGTGTTCTACCCACTGAGCTATCACGTCGTCGCGTCTCAGAAACCGTCGTAAACTCTCTTTAGGATTTGTAGCCGTGCATATACGAAGAAATAGACAAATAGGTGAAAAACTTATTGTTTATTATATCCATATAAGATAGTCAGGGACCTAATAATACGTCTATTCTTAAGTTTGTAACTTGGTGTTCTGAGTACTCATTTTTACCTGGAGAATGTGGTCACGTGAAAGGCGGCAAAGGAAATGGTGCACATCAGGTTGTGCTGGCAAGTTGATAGTAAGTATTTTAGCTGTATCTACATTTATGTTATACTAGTGGATCGTCCCAGCTTCGCACGGGTAGCGTTGTTTTTTAAATATCTGAGGTTTCTTTCTTTAGTCACTGCTCAAGCATTGTGAAATTCAGCGCAATTATTAAATTTATAGCACTCCTTAAACAGTGTAGTTTGGTGATTTTTAATGCGCTTTAATGAACGGTTCAGTATTTCCGTTTAATAGCAAATTTTGGAATAAAACGCTATGAAGTATTTATAACAATCTAAAAAATAAATCATTACGTGTTGTAGGATGCAACTACTGGCGCCATCTAGTATGTTATATGTAAATTAGTAACTATTCGGTTTTGGTCACGGGCGCGATGGCTTATTTTATGTATAATTTCGGTGTTTCTCTACCGATTTCTATGATTCTTTTTTTATTGAATAGGTAATAATGTTACCTTTTTTAAATTAGGGATGAGTGAGAGGTTTACAAACGTAAGAGTAAACAAATATAATCAGAATGTTCCAAACTGCTAAGCTATCAGGAATTACACGTGATATTGTGAGTCAACCGTAAAAGATAGACATAAACTGTTGAGGATTTTTTTTTAGATAATTTTATGAAGAATATTTCCGTCATACATAATTTCTATGTAAGTTTAACCATTAAGGCTGCACATGCGACGGAAGCTTCTCCCGTTTTCCCAAAATTTACCAAAATTCCCCTTTACTACTCTGCTGGAAAGTATACAAAAACCTGCCCAAGAGTATGGAGAATAATTGTACCAAGTTTCGTTAAAATCCGTCGAGTAGTTTTTGTTTCCATAAGGAACATACAAACCGACAGACAGACAGACAGACAAAAATTTTGCTGATTGCATTTTTGGCATCAGTATCGATAAAATAAAAAAAAATAAAAAATAAAATAATCATTTATTTCAAAGTAAAAAGATAAATCTTTGTTTTTTGAACGTCAAAATTCAACTTAATACTAAGTTTACTTCGGATTCGGAAGGTGTTTTGTTGAGAGAAGAACCCGTAAGAAACTCGTCAACACACATCTTTTTTTACGTCCATTACAATTTTGGTGTTAGCCCGGAAACATCCTGCACAGAGCCCTGATGACACCAAGCCACTTCATCATTAATGTAATCATTAACATTGTAATAGGCTTTCGAACTAAGATTTCTTTTAACTACTGCTTTGAATTTTGTTTCTGATAAATTTAAAATGTCCTCAGGTATTGTATAATCGAAATGTGGCTGAGGATTGTTTACCCCTTTTTCGGATTTATGGCCGTGAGTATATGTATGTTTATCATTTACTTCTTTATGGCAAAATTCTACATTCCCTTAATTCAGACGGTGAATATATATATAGTTATGATTTAGTGTTAGAATAAAAATATAATATATTTTTTTGCGAAGTCTTGGGTTATTACTTATTAGGAATTGGAAAACAAGATTGTAATATGCAATATATATATTTTTTTAAATTATTATAATGAAATACAGATATATTCTAAAATTACACCTCTTTAAATTGTAATTAACTGTTTGTAACCAAAACTCACCATATGTCTGTATTATAGAGTACATACAATAACAATAAATCACATTTACTTGGTACATTTTCTGCTGAGCCAAGACCTTTTTGGTATCATTACAGGTTGTACTTAACTGTTAATTACTGTTTATAATTTTCTTTTTAATATCGAATAAACATTTTACTTACTTACATTAACATCTTTTATTATATTCTGTGGGTTAACTTCTAAAAGGTGTCTCGTATAAGCAAAGCTTCAGTGTTGCGGGGTTATTCCGGTAGCCATTTAACACGAAAGTTCGATGTCACATGACTTATTACCGAGTCGAGGCCTCTTGAGTGCCAAAACCATGCACAACCGCGAGGTATGCAACCTCAGAAACTATTTTTTGACGATGACGGAGATAGTATTCGGGGAGAGGTGGTCGCTAGTGATAAAGGACTGACTCCCTTATCGTTGGCCTCACAGGATTGGCGAACCCCGGAGGTACTTAGCACCTCTGATCGGGAGTCGGTATGGAAAGAGAAGGAGCTGCACGGGAGGTTTTTTAAGGTACTTCTAGAACCTTTCGTGGACCGTAAAGCCTCCCTGCATTGGCTGCGTTTCGGGGACCTCTTTGGTGAAACCGAAGGTTTTGTCTGTGCAATACAAGACCAGGTTATCAAGACGCGGAACTATCGGAAATACATCCTAAAGGACGGTACCACAGACATCTGTCGAGCATGTGGCCGTCCCGGAGAGTCACTTAGGCATGTTATTGCCGGTTGTTTGGGTCTTGCTAACACTGAGTACTTGCACAGCCACAACCAAGCAGCCAAAATCCTACATCAGGAGCTCGCTCTGAAATACTGACTCTTGCCACAGAGACTGCCGTATTACAATTATCTGCCGGAGCCAATCGTAGAAAACGACCGTGCCAAAATCTATTGGGACCGATCCGTTATCACGGGCAGGACTATTCTAGCGAATAAGTCTTATGTCGTGGTATGGGATCGGTCGCAGAGGGTGTTTCTAGTGGATGTCACTATCCCGCATGACGAGGGTCTCGTGAAAGCCGAAACCGAGAAGCGTCGGAAGTATCTCGATCTGGCTCACGAGATCACCGACATGTGGGGTGTGAACTCGACAGAAATTATCCCAATTGTTTTGTCCGCGAACGGGTTAATTCCAACCAGCCTCGCGACCAACTTGAGGCGGTTAGATTTCTGTGGCGTGTCGGTTCCAGCACAAATGCAGAAAGCGGTGCTGCTCGATACGGCTCGGATCGTCCGTCGGTTCTTGAACCTTAGTCCCTGACCCCGATCGATTGTGCTTTTGTCGGGGAGTACCGCCTCTCCCATTTAAAATTTTATATTTTCTATTTCGGCCATGGGAGAGGCGAGAAACAAAAAGTAATTCCCAATAATAATTAATAATTATTATGAAATTCTGGACCCTAAATTGACACAAAATGCGATGCAAACACAATTATACTAAGAAGCAGGTTCTTAACTTTTTCCATTTAAAATTCTAGGAGGCAATGTGATAATTTGATTTGAACATAACGAGAACTGCAAATAACAAAGCTGCATTCAATAAAACTTTACTTCTCGGTCCTCATAAACTGTTCGGTGGCCTGATAAGTTTGAGAGAGTAGCCATTCCGATATTATTCGTTTTGAGGCTTTGCATGAGAGTTCTTTGATATTACATGTTCTTAGTGCTTTGTTGTATGTATTTGTTAGGGCAAATGGTGGGAGATGGGAAGCAAATGTTGTTTTAATTCGTGATTGAATTGGAACCCTAAAAACCCTTTGTCTGTGAACGCGCAAAACCGTGTTTAGGATGTAAATTTGTCTAGTTATATATATGTACTACAATATCTTGTAAAACTATTAATTAAAATATTTTTTTTATATTTGTTGTACATTTGATGAAGTGTGTGACCTAGTGAATAGGCAACCGGCCGGCATCTAGGTCTGGAAGTTGCGGGTTTAAATCTAGCTGAATATATGATGAATATTATATATATCGTTCAGACAGTGACCGATACTATATTTCATTAAAATGCATTTACTTTGGGCTAACTTGATCTGTAGTATGTCCGTATGTAGTTATATATATATGCATGCATGAAGACTGCAGGTACTTAGCGGAATTAAGCGGAGAAACTTGTTAATATTAGTATTTATTTATTCAAACACTTTATTGTATACATACAGACAGGTATTTTACTAAATAGGTACAGTCATTTCATTAGAGTTTACGTACACAAACCGCCTTTGCGTACGTAAACTCTATTAACTAACTAAATAAATACCAATATTAACAAGTTTCTCCGCTTAATTCCGCTAAGTACCTGCAGTCTTCATGCAACATGCACTGTGCACCGCCCGTCGAGTGGTCAACTGCCGAACTGTCTACTGCTCGACAATGACTCGTGTTGAGTCGAAACACGTCGCATTTTTGTGGTTGCCTGTGGTTTTCGCTTGCGTGTGTGTGTGGTGCATTGTCTGCTTTTAGATTTCTTGTAAGTGGGAGGGCGGGCAGTGCACAGTGCATGTTGCATGAAGACTGCAGGTACTTAGCGGAATTAAGCGAAGAAACTTATTAATATTAGTATTGCTATGGATTTCCGCAAAGTAACGCCTGATAAAATCCAATATCTGGAATAAATAAATATTATATTTATTGATCTAATTAGATAATATTATATATATACATATATATAACTACATACGGACATACTACAGATCAAGTTA
>CAUYWD010000053.1:0-36856 GCA_963576735.1 Bedellia somnulentella
CCACAGTACTGGTGGACAGAATGCCCCCACTGTCAGAGGCTATTTTGTCACATCAATATGTATATGAGCGATATGTTCGACTCGACTGAATCTTTATTGCAATTATTGTTCCAGAAAGAAAGACATTCAATTCAACATTTGTTTAACAAAAATCAAATGTCTTTTTTATATTTTCAGTTCATTTTTCCCATTGACTGTAATGAAAATGTTGTTTTTTGATTTTTTTATTCCGAGTGCGTACTTCTTAATTTTTTTTTCAACTAAAACAATATACCGATCTTGATTAAATTTTTCAGACTGATCAAGACTATGATATATATCAGTCTGAAAAATTTAATCAAGATCGGTCAAGCAGTTCAGGAGGAGTAGCGTTCTGAAGAAGCGGCGGAAGTGAGCGTATGAGTTTCTCTATGGTAAGTTTTTGGCAATTTCTTCTAGATGTTAGAAAAAGTTCGATTTTTTTTTTATTCAACCTGTAGATACTTGTGGCTAATCAGCCTGTGAAATTTGGTTTAAGACCTGTCAAGCGGTTCCGGAGGAGTAGTGTTCCATGGAAACGGCTAACCCGCGTACAAAGAAGTCCATGATATTACAATAACATGGTAAATCACGCGAGAATAAATGAAAAAAAAATACAAAGGTATTCAGTCTATTTGACCTTCAGCTGTTTGGGAAAAAATCGAGAATAGATCACGCATTTCGAAAGCAGTGGAAACGGCATTGCCTCCTTGATATCTAAGATTGCTAAACTGTACAGGAGCACTTGTTTCTGTGAAATGCGCCGTCTGCCCACTTTTTATAAAGTTATATAGTATGCATGTCGATGGAACAATATTTTCCACATATTCAGGCTTTAGGTGCAAGCGTCGATTATAGATCCTAAATTTTTGACTTAAAATTCCGAAAGCATTTTCTACTGCACGTCTTGCTAGGTTTAGACGATAGTTGAAGTGTGTTTTTTTGTCGTCTTTATTCGCTCGTTTGATGGATAAGGTCTAAGAATATGAGTTTCTAAAGGCAAAGCTTCATCTCCTAATATAACACATGGCACACATACATTAGTACCCGGAAATGTTTTTGCTGTAGGAATATTAATTTTATTATGTTAATTTCGATTTAGTTAGAATGCTTCTATCACTTTCTTTGCCAAAAGCACCAACGTTCACAGCTACTAAGGTATGATTTGCATCAATCATAGCTAATAAAACAATAAAAAATGTCTTCTTGTAATTAAAATAGAGGGAACCACTGTTTGAGGGTGCTACAATAGCGACATGTTTGCCATCAATAGCAGCAACACAGTTACGGAAAATCCATTTTTTCCCATATTTCGGTGGTAGGCATTGAAAAACATTCACGAAACATATTTTTAAATATCGCATCACAATCTTCTAATACTGCACGTCTTACTGAACTTATTCTCATACGATAGCTGAATGCAATGGTTGTAAACGAATCGCCAGTTGCTATGTACCTGAAAAAAAAAATTAAATTTATTCATTTATGTATTTTACAGCTTTCGAGTGTAAACAAAAATGGCTACAAGACGCCCACCGAAGGGCTATAAATAAGAAAAAATGTAAAACTAGACAGGCGGCAAAAAAAAATAAAAAAATAATGGAAATTTGAAGACAAAAAATGTCATTTGTGGTATCTTTTTGTTGTTGAACGAAAACCCCTTGAATCCCTGGACCTAACAACCGATGAAGACTCTAATGATGACAATGACGCTACTCGAATCAGTAAAGACGACGACGTTACGACTGAAGTTCAGAACGTTGACGAAGAAGCAAGTACTATTAACACTGATGTTATGAATGATGCTGGTGCTGACGTAGCCACTGAGAATACCGAAGTTCGTAATCAAGACACTGAGCTTCGTAATAAATCCAAAAAGTCACAACGTCGTAGTACTATGAGAAAGACGACCAAGAGGACTAAAGTTGTGCAGGGACCAACGACTGCATCTGCAGTGTTGATGTCTAAATTATTAGATAGTCAAAATAACCTTGCACCAGGGCAGCATGATGAACTTGATAATTTTTTCTAAGTATTTCAGAAACAGTAAAAAAATTCTCTCCGCACTTGCAAGCTGTAGCAAAAAATAAAATATTCACCTTAGTGTCTGAAACGGAAATACAACAACTCAAACCGATCACTACATTTGATATATCATCTCGACATGAATTTACAAGAAATTCAGGAGCGATGTCTTCCTATACTGAATCAAGCTGGGCACCTATGCCTACTTCTCCTAAATGAAGCTAGAGAGGTTTGCCAGGATCATCGACTAAATGTCTATATAATGTCCAATATTCTCCTTCACTCTCTCGTTTTCTTTAGGAATTGTGAATCCAATAGCGCCGGGTCTTTTTTTGAGTTTCTTCGTCTTCCTCATCCAAAATAATAGCTATCATTGCCAATTGACAGGTAGATAGTCTCAAAGACATATTTTTATTCTTCTATACGTCTATCCACAATACTCCGCTACGTATGCTATACTGAGCATTACCTACCTACAGATATCGAACGGGTATATAACGGCCACCATACGCGTATAGAACGGTCATCATACGCGTTTGATACGGGTTTAGAACGCGGTTGAAACGTTGCAGTGGGCAAGGTAGACCAGGCCGTTTTATTTTTCGTGCATGATACGGTCCTAGTATGGTCCGGTATAGTGGGCAGACTCCTTTCAGATACTTTTCTTATGTGGGCGCATCAAGGGTTCTGTAACATTTTTATTAAAATGGTAAGAAATGTTTTTTTTTGTAGGTATATAAAATATTAACTTTAAAAGTCAACAATATAATAACTACGCTCTGGATATTTCAACCTTATATTAGTTGTCGTTATCAAACTCGAGCTAAAATGAGCAATATTGTTTATTGGGAGCTCCCTTTAATAAATTATTGTATGTTTTTTACATTATTTGTTTTTTAAAGTATGCAATATTATTAAATGTACATACATACATACATACATATTCTCACGCCGTTAGTTCCCATTGGGGTAGGCAGAGACTATCGATCGCCACTTTGTACGATCCTGGCAAACCTCTCTGGCTTCGTTTACATCCATCAATCTTTTCATACATGCTCTTTTATTCTTCATACTGCGGACACCTGCCTTTTTGAGCACATTTTCTATTTGATCCAAATGTGTCCTCCGAGGTCGTCCTCTACTAACATTACCTTCCACATTGGCTCTATAGATCTCTTTCACCAATTTACTGTCATCCATCCTCTCTATGTGCCCAAACCATCTCAACATTCCTTTTTCTATCTTTCTTACAATATCATCTTTTACACCACACCTTTCACGAATCACATCATTCCTCACACAATCACATAACCTTACATTACACACTTTTCTGAGGGATCTCATTTCTACTGCATTCACTCTACTTTCATGCTTCTTCTGCCACACCCAACATTCACTGCCATACATAAGCGTAGGAACGAGGACAGCATCTTGCACAGCCATTCGGGCCTTTTCAGACACCGACTGACTAGACATTAGACTATCCAGTGCTCCATTTACCGCATTACCCTTTTTCACTCTTCTCTCGATATCTTCATCACACTTTCCATCCCTAGTAAACAAACTTCCCAAATATACAAACTCTTTCACTTGTTCCACTTTCTTACCATTAATCTCAATCACGCATTCGGTCATATTCACCTCTCTCTCAAAAACCATAGTTTTTGTTTTATCCACATTCACCCTCATTCCCTTTTTTTCAAAAGACGCACATGCAATATTCATCATCTCTTGCAGCTCTTCCACCGATGATGCAAGTAGCACTTGATCGTCGGCATATAAGAGGCATTTAATGATGAATCCACCCATTCTTAATCCATAATCACTTTCACGCAACTCTGTTAAACAGTCATCCATGAACAAATTGAAGAGCCACGGGGAAGCTACACAACCCTGTCGGACACCCCGAGAGATCCCGAACCAGTCAGTATTTTCCCCGTTTACTCTCACACATGCACTGGAATCCTCATAGAGTGATACCAGTGCACGTATAAGTTGACTCCCCAAACCGAACTTGGATAACACCTCCCATAAACACTTTCTTACCACCCTATCATACGCCTTCTCTAAATCAATGAAGGAGCAATACACCTTTCGGTTCTTAGCTAAGAACTTTTCGGTGATGCTCCTTAAAGAGAAGATTTGGTCCATACATCCCATTCCCTTTCTAAATCCTGCTTGCACATCCCAAATTTTATCATCCGTTTCATTCATCACTCTTTCAATCAAAACCTTTGCATACAATTTACCGACAATGCTGAGTAGGCTAATTCCACGGTAGTTTCTAGCCTCCTGGTGTGACCCCTTTCCTTTATATAAAGGCACAATTACCGCTTTGCACCAGTCTTGTGGCACTTTGCCACTCGACCAGCATTTTTGGAAAAGGAAGTACAACCAGGAAGCCACCACCCCTTTACCAGCCCTCAGCATTTCAGTGTTTATCCTGTCATACCCTGCCGCTTTCCCTAGTTTCATACTTTTCATTGCTTTCATTATTTCTTCCATACTGATCTCACTGTCACTAAAGTCACCCATAACGTCGTTCCAATCAACATTACTGCTGATTGGCGAAGAAATGGATGAATCCTCTTTTTCAAAGAGTCCCTCAAAATAGTTCTTCCATACTCGTCTTATGCTACTTTCATCCGTCGCCAATTCACCCTGTTCATCTCTCACAACATTCACTCTCGTGTTTTGGGAAACTCCCTTTTCCTTCTGGATATATTTCCAGAACAACTTTTGGTTATTCCGGAAATTATCGGAGAGTTTCCTCTCACACCATTCTATCAGATCACGCTTTTTCTTTTCTATTAAATGTCTGTTGATATTTTGAACTTTTTGATGCCATCGTTAAACGTATTAAAAAAATTATGTATGTTGTATGGAACACTTGAATATATGTAATCTTAAACACTAAAGACAAATGGAATAACAAAGTAACATTGCAAAGCAATCAAAAAGTTGCTCCAGAAAAGCTAATCTAATAGTAAAGACGTTTGAGTTGAAAATATTTCATTTTGCCATTGATGTTTTCGGAATTTTTTGTAACTCTGAAAATATAAGAATAGTTTTTACGGCTTTCTATCCCAACGGAATACGAGTTCCTACCGAACAATAAGTAGAGGTTGGTTAAAAATAAAAAAAAAAATAAAGTACTATTTATTTGTTCGATATAAATAAAGATCTAAGGATATTACTGCTCACCGCAAATTTATTAATTTTGCGCGAACGGATATATTTCTTCTTAAGGAATGTTTTTATTGATAATAAAAAACGGTTGATTTGCAATGAATACATTACTAACAAAAGACACACAAACATCACTTTTTTATATACATATATACATAAACTCCAAAGGCCACGAAGAAGCTACACATCCCTGTCGGACACCCCTAGAGATTAATAAATAAATAATAAATAAAGGAAAGAAAATTTTTTTTTTCGACACAGGCGCGAATCGAACCCGCGATCTCGGGTATACGCCCGAGGTCGCGGGTTCGATTCCCGCCTGTGTCGAAATTTTTCTTTGCTTTATTTATTCTTTATTTCTTAGTAGTAATCCCCACATGAGGTTAAAGGTTTAAATTACCCCTAGAGATACCAAACCAGTCAGTGTTTTCCCCGTTTACTCTTATACATGCACTAGAATCCTCATAGATTGATACTAATGCACTTGCTGACTTTATTACTTTCTATTTTCAATATAACGCTTATTGATAAACAACATTTGAATAGAATACTTGAAATGTTTTATATTGACTGTGAACTACATTATAGACAAGAATAGTTTCTTCTATTTCCATTTCACTCTAGTAAAGTTATTCTAGATATAAATTGAAATCAAATCTCCGAATTGATATGTAAATGGTAATTTCATTAGGTGAAGACCACAGAGGTTATATTCAGATCAAATAGAAAATGTGTTGAAAAGGGCAGGCGTCTCATGTGTGAATAATAAAAGGGCAAGTACGAAAATATTAATGTGTATGTAAATATATCATGGTTGTTAACGGTGAGGGAAAACATCGTGAGGAAACCCACATAACTGAGTTGTACTTAGTCATGTGACAGTGTATTCGTACAAAACGGCGATAGGCGTGCCCCCTATCACGTGAGTACACTGTCCATACAAAACGTGGGTACTCTGAACACCAGGTGACAAAGTCACGTGAATTTCAGAAGTATTAGTACCTCTGCCAACCCCTTTGGGGATATTTGGCGTGAACGTTTATGTTTATGTTATGTTATGTATGTAAATGAGGCTCGAAAGGTTTGCTAGAATCGTATCTTCAAATGGCGATCTATATCTTTACTGTTTTACGATCCAAAATATCGATGTTAAACCAAATATCGGGTAATTTAATGTTTTTTGACATGAATTCCTCATGTGGGGATTATTACTCATAAATAAAAGATGTTAGTAAAGGCGGCGATAGGCCTGCCCCCTATCACGTGAGTACACTGTCTAAGCAAAACGTGGGTACCTTCTCTGGAAACTAGATGGCGCTTGCCATGTGAGTTCAGGAGTATTGGTACCTCTGCCAACCCCTTCGGGGATAAACGGCGTGAACGTTTATGTTATGTTATGTTATGTTATGTTATTAAAGGAAAGAAAAATTCAGACACTGGCGGGGTTCGAACCCGCGACCTTCGGGTATACGCCCCCGTCGCTCTGCCAACTGAGCTACTGTGTCAGTTGGCATCCAGCGCGAAATTTCTCTATCCTTTGTTTCTTTTTTACACGTTCAAGTAGTGTTTGCGTTTCCTACCTCCGAATTTTTAACTAATTCGGACACGGACACAGTGTCGAAATTTTTCTTTCCTTTAATAACATCTTTTATTTATGACAAATATCGGGTGTACTTCAGCTAGAAAGTTAATCATCATGCTCATGCCTGCAGCCGCATTTACATATACATACATATACTCTCGGCTATAAATCCCTTAGCGGGGTAGCCAGAGCTTTGGAGTAAGAAATTCCTCAGTCACTTTTGGAAGTTGATTGGGGAAAAGATAGTAATAATAAATGTTTTTGGTGACGAGTCTTCAACCACATCGCCCGAAAATCACTTAGAAAACCCCATTACCCATGGGTAGAAATGGGGTAGTGTTATTCTAAGCCGACACTAAACGACACTAAATAAAGTACATTCTTTCAGTATAGAAGATTTCAATAACACTTACACAAAGTAGCATCAAAGTCAAATATTCCAAGTGTTTACTACTTATAGTAGTAGCGGTGAAAGTATCAAGTGAAAATTCAATGTCCCAAACATGTACTTTACCTTAACCCAGCTTAGGAGTTAGCTACCTCAAAACAAGTTTGACTTTGTGCAAATCCCAATTTTTTGCATCGCAAAACAATTTCATATACAGCAAAAAAGAGATCAGGTAAAATACCTCAGACTATGTAGCAAAATATAGACAGATTGAAGCATAGTAAAACTACGCTGGTTAAATAAGTTAGGCTAGGCCATTTTTAGGGTTCCGTAGCCAAATGGCAAAAACGGGACCCTTATAGATTCGTCCTGTCTGTCTGTCTGTCCGTCCGTCCGTCCGTATGTCACAGCCAGTTTATTCCGAAACTATAAGAACTACATTATTGGAAATTGGTGCGTAGATGTATTCTGTAAACCGCATTAAGATTTTAAAATAAAATCTGAAAAAAAAACCATAATTTTTAGGGTTCCCCATACATAGAACTGAAACTCAAAATTTTGTTTTTCATCAAACCTATACGTGTGGGGTATCTATCAAAAGGTATTTGAAAATGATGTTGAGGTTTCTTATATCATTTTTTTCAAAACTGAATAGTTTGCGCGAGAGACTTTTTCAAAGTGCTAAAAAGTGTGTCCCCCCCCCCGTAACTTCTAAAATATGGGCATGATAATACTGAAAAAAATACATGATGTGTATTACTATACAAACTACTAACGGAAATTGGTTTGAATGAGATCTAGCCCGTAGTTCTATTTTTAAACGTCATAAATCAAATTACTTACCTAATTTGGCTCCTATGATTTTCACACAAACGGGATTTTCTATATATATGATAGTACGGAACCCTTAGTGCGCGATCCGACTCGCACTTGGCCGGTTTTTATACAAGTGATTCCTCCCAGCTTCGCAATCCCATTAATTCCCAAAAGGTTGGCAGAGATACTAGGGCTTGAGCACCCATATTTCACCTTTAATGACAGTAAGAAAAAAGGTCGGAATATAGTAGTAAATGGGGTTTTAATTTACTATCATACTTATGGCATAGCATGAAATTAAGTAAAGGTTTTTTTCTCATAAAACACACATAAATATACTCACGGCTAAAAATCCGTTCTAGGCCAAGCCAGAGATAGAGAATTAGAAATTTCTCAGCCAGTTTTGGAACTTGCGTGTGGAAAAGATGGTGAAATAAAGGTTGTTGGTGACTGGTCTCCAGCCATATCGCCCAAAGATACCTTAAAAGCCCCAATACTGTTAGTCGCCTCTCACTTACACCCACTGGAATAGTACTACATAGGGTAGTACTATTCTAAGCCTACACTTTACAGCTTATTGCAGATTACTTTTAAAGTCCTTTTCATTTATATATCAATTAGAGTTATAGATTTTTTGCTCATTTCATTTACTTAATAGCAGCGTGTTTTGTTATCTGTAAATATCTTGGAGCATTTCTTTTTCCAACAAAACTTGTATTTTTTCTTTTACGTACATACATATACTCACGGCTATTAATCCCTAAAAGAGGTAGCCAGAGCTGAGAAATTAGAAATTCCTCAGCCACTTTTGGAAGTTGAATGGGGAAAAGATGGTAGAATAAAGGCTGTTGGTGATGGCTCTCCAACCGTATCGCCCAAAAATCCCTTAAAAAGCCCCAATACCGTTAGTCGCCTCTTACGTACACCCACCGGTAGAAATGGGGTAGAGGTATTCTAAGCCGACACTACACAGCTAATATATTTTTTCTTTAAATATTAAATATTTTAACCTAAGCTATATAAATCCCGAAAATGGGAAGCCAGAGCTTCGTAATTAACAATTACTCATTCACTTTGATTAGGAGGGCAGATGGTAAAAGTAAAGTATGGAGTGACAGAAAATACATTGAGAAAATCCGAACTACTGCGTTTGGACGTAATCATTTCACTAACCTCACATACATACATACATATACTCACGGCTATAAATCCCTAGAAGGGGTAGCCAGAGCTAAGGAATTAGAAATTCTTCAGCCACATTTGGAAAATTGAGTGGGGAAAGGATGGTAAAGTAAAAGTTGTTGGTGATGGGTCTCCAGCCGCATCGCCCAAAAATCCCTTAAAAGCCCCAATACCGTTAGTCGCCTCTTACGTACACCCATCGGTAGAAACGGGGTAGTGCTATTCTAAGCTGACACTACACGGCAATAATTCTCTAACCTTGTGATGAGATATTCCAACTAGTACATATGCCATCCCTTAATAAAAAGCTTTGCACTTTCAAATTTTAGTAATGGATTTCTAAAAGCAAAAACATACACATGCGACGAAAAGGTAATTGTACCTTTTTCGATACCCGTTTTATAACCTGGCTCTTAGCAGTACATTTTATCGACATAACTCCAGTCAAACATAAGCTCTAGTTATAAGGCTAAAGTATTTATACAGAGTCCTACATATATTGGACAAATAGCATAAGGTACACGTTACAGAGAGTTTCGGAATAGTTCGCTAAATAGCATTCTAGGAATTTGCTCATATATTTTTTGATGTAAATCTTGGATGGGAATATTTGGTAGCAGAATTTCTACCAAACTTTACTAACACAGAATAGTAATGTAATGTATGTTATCGTATTGACTTATATATCTGAAGGTAATTCAACTGAAATATAGGGCAGCGATAAGGTTTCTTCTTACCTTCTAGGATTTTAGTACAAGGTCCAGTGGTTAAGAGACTTGCTTCGTGATCTAGCGTCGCGGATTCGATCCCCGCTCAGGGCAAGCGTTCATTTAATTTAATATATTTCTAGGACAACTTTAATAGTGTTTAAAAGTGAATAATTCATGTTTAATTACATACATACATACCAATACTCACGGCTATGAATCCCTAGAAAGGTAGCCAGAGCTAAGGAATTAGAAACTCTTTAGTCACTTTTTGAAGTTAAGTGGAGAAAAGATGGTAAATAAAGGATATTGGTGAATAGTCTCCAACCGCATCACCCGAAAACCACTTAAAAAGTCCCAATACCATTAGTCGCATATTAGCACACCCACAGGAAGAAATGGGATAGTGTTATTTTAAGCCGACTACACAGCGAATTTCGATTCTGCACTTGATATTTATTTATATTTGTACTCTACGACAGTGATTTAATTATACCGTTAATTCTATAATATAATACTACTAGTGCATCTTAATAAAATCGTAAGACGGCCTACGAAAGGTATGTGTTGTGCTATTCTAAGCGGACCCTGTACAGAACGCTTATGCTAAACTCTCAGTCACATGCAAACACATATCTTTATACACACATACATACATACATCCATCCTGACGTCCCTCAGCAGGGACAAAGGGCCTTGAGCAGATTTTTCCATCTGGCTCGATCTTGGGCAGCGGCTGCGAGATCCTCCCACTTCATTCCCACAACTTGCCACATTCTCCACCGAACGTCGCCAGGTTGTTTTTGGGCGGCCCCGTTTACGTTTTCCGGTTGGCTGCCAGCTGAGCACTTGCTTCGACGGGAATTCTTCGTGTCTTCTGAGGGTATGACCCAGCCACCTCCATTTTCTTGTGAGGATTTCCTAGTCGATGGGTTTCTGCTTAATCAGCCTCCACAGTTCCGTGTTCGAAATGGTTCGTGGCCAGTAAATCCTCAAAATTCGCCTTAGGCATTTGTTGATAAATACCTGTAGCTTGTTGGATAGGTCTTTCCGAACGAACCATGTTTCGCAACCGTATAGCAAGACTGACTTTACGTTAGACTCGAAAATCCTCAGTTTTGTACGCTGGAGCACCTCTAGCTTTGTTTAGGCGGGTTTCGATTTCCATCTCTGTTCCTCCTATTGGGTTCACTACTCCCCCGAGATAGGTGAATTTCTCAACCCGTCCGACATCTTCGCCATTAATTTGGAGCGGCTGGTTATCCAGAGAGTTAAGACGCATCTTCTTGGTTTTGCCTATATTGATGCGAAGGCCCTCTTTCGCAGCTTCCGTGGCTAGGTCGTTTGTCTTGGACTGAAGGTCAGAACGTTTTGTAGAGACTAAGCACAGGTCATCGGCAAAGTCGATGTCTTCTAAGTCTTTGCCTTGAGACCATGGTAAACCCCTTCGGCATTTGCAGGTCACTCTACACATAACGTCGTCCAGGACCATAAGGAACAGAAGTGGAGACAGTAGACATCTTTGTTTCACACCTGCAGTCACTGGAATGGGATCAGTGAGACGGCCTTTGTGCATCACTCTTGTAACGTTATTTCTAACTCCTGGGATGTTGTACCCAGAAGCCAGAAATAACTAAAGGAAAAAAAAGAAGGAAACGGAAGGTTAGATAAATAATAAATGAAAGATATATATATCACAACAATGTTTATTTTTCAAATAAAATATCCTAAATTATAAAAAACCTAACAAAAACCTAAACACGAAACTTATATATGTATTTAAAAAAAACAACTCAGCTTGCTAGTGGCTCACTCCTGCTGCGATGGGTGATCTTAGCTGGACCAGCTCGTGTCCAGCAGGTGCCTGCGCCAGCAAGGACCGTTAACGTGACTGGCAAGGGGGCTGCGACTCCGGAAAGCCCGTCGGTAAATGCAGCTCGACGTCAAGGGGGCTGCGACTCCAGGGGGCTGCGACTCCAGGGGGCTGCGACTCCAGGGGGCTGCGACTCCAGGGGGCTGCGACTCCAGGGGGCTGCGACTCCAGGGGGCTGCGACTCCAGGGGGCTGCGACTCCAGGGGGCTGCGACTCCAGGGGGCTGCGACTCCAGGGGGCTGCGACTCCAGGGGGCTGCGACTCCAGGGGGCTGCGACTCCAGGGGGCTGCGACTCCAGGGGGCTGCGACTCCAGGGGGCTGCGACTCCAGGGGGCTGCGACTCCAGGGGGCTGCGACTCCAGGGGGCTGCGACTCCAGGGGGCTGCGACTCCAGGGGGCTGCGACTCCAGGGGGCTGCGACTCCAGGGGGCTGCGACTCCAGGGGGCTGCGACTCCAGGGGGCTGCGACTCCAGGGGGCTGCGACTCCAGGGGGCTGCGACTCCAGGGGGCTGCGACTCCAGGGGGCTGCGACTCCAGGGGGCTGCGACTCCAGGGGGCTGCGACTCCAGGGGGCTGCGACTCCAGGGGGCTGCGACTCCAGGGGGCTGCGACTCCAGGGGGCTGCGACTCCAG
Source organism: Bedellia somnulentella (assembly GCA_963576735.1). Classification (NCBI taxonomy): domain Eukaryota; kingdom Metazoa; phylum Arthropoda; class Insecta; order Lepidoptera; family Bedelliidae; genus Bedellia; species Bedellia somnulentella. The sequence continues at coordinate 12,416 of CAUYWD010000053.1, forward strand.
GGGGCTGCGACTCCAGGGGGCTGCGACTCCAGGGGGCTGCGACTCCAGGGGGCTGCGACTCCAGGGGGCTGCGACTCCAGGGGGCTGCGACTCCAGGGGCTCGACGATAAGGGGGCTACGACTTCATAAGACAGCTCAAAAGAAGGGGCTGCGACTCCAGGAGGCCCGTCGATAAAAGTAGCTCGACGACAAAGGGGGTGGTGACTCCGGAGGGGTATAAATTCAAAGTAATTCCCCAAAATTATTGATGAATATCGACTTCGGTAATGGGTCTTTAGTGTCCAATTCCAATATTTGTTTCAGAATGATGCACCCATCGCCCCAGGAGCTGAATATATACCACCATCTGCGAACAAGCATGACAAATTTAAAATTTTGAAATAACAAATATTCCTTAAAAGAGGAATCAAAGAAAGTAGTCTAAATTACAAGGAGAGATTTTTAATGATTTGGGATTATATATTAGAAAACAAATTAAGGAAGGACAATAAATTAGTAACATTATCTATCCACTTACAATATTAAACAATACATTCATATTAAAATTATACAAAAATTTAGAAAATTAAATTAAATAAATTGTAAGTCTACAACCTAACACCAGCAGCCTTCTTGCAGAAAACTAATGGCTCTCAGCCAATTTTGAAATTAAGAAATAATTATCTGACAGCAAACAATATTGTCAAAATGGTTATTTTCGAGAAAAATCTGGAAGTGATTGAACATAGGCTCAAAGATAAATGAGTTGAGAATACTCTACTAATATCTATATTGTGAATAGAAATAACGACAGTGTAGTGAAAATGGTGTGTGTGTTCAAAATGTGTCGTGCAATTTAAATGTGTATTTCATAGTGTGAAATAATAATAAAAATATGTGTGTAAAACGTGGTTTACATTAAATTCCCTAAATCCTTTTCAGAATAAGTGTCTGATAAAAAAGGTAAGTCAAACATTATGAACTGTTCCACATCTCACATACATAACACAAAATGTACATTTAACTCTACAGGAGGACCCTTCATACAAACACTTGATGAGTCCGATGATCTTCTCCGGTATTCCTCTCTTTTTGAGTGTGCGCCATATGCTGGACCACTTCACGCGGTCGAATGCCTTCTCGAAGTCAATAAACAATGTAAAGACTTCACATTGCATCTCGTTGCATTGTTCGAGGATCATTCGGATTAGATTTAATTGGTCTGTGCACGATCTACCTGGTCTGAAACCACCCTGCTCTTCTCTCAAGTGTGCGTCCACTGCACTCGCCATCCTATTTAGCAAGATTTTGCACAAGATCTTCGAGCAGACCGGTAACAAATTGATGCCCCGCCAATTCGAACAGTTCGACAGATCACCTTTTTTTGGTAGGTTTACTATAACACCTTCTTTCCAGCTGTCTGGTAATTGTTCTTGCTCCCATATCGATGACAGTAGCGGTAGCAACACGTCTGCAGAAACTTCTACGTTCGCTTTCAGAGCATCGATAGGGATAGCATCGTTGCCAGGTGCTTTTCGGCTCTTCAGTGATTTCATTGCTGTAGCTATTTCTGTCCGTGTTGGAGGCTGGATATTTGTGTCGAGATGGTTTTGATAACTAACATCTGTATCCTCATGTTCATGACTTGACAGTGGAGCTTCAAAAACTTCACTGAAGTGTTGCTGCCATCTTAGAAGCTGGTCTTTTAGTGTCACTAAAAGTTTACCGTCTTGGCTTTTTATGGGTCGTTTTGGTCGGGGTTTGTTGCACAACTCTTTCCCTGCTCTGTACACTTCTCTGGTGTTTCCAGTCATGGCGGCTCTTTCTGCTCTACGAGCGATAGACTCAGCCCAGTGACGTTTATCTTTTTTTAGGCTACGTTTAATGTCACTTTCGCACAGAAGTATTCATAGGCTAGCGCTTTTTTTGCAGTGTGATCCTGCTCGGAGTTCAGCTTTCCTTTAATGGATTTGCGGTTTTGGATTTTATCCCACGTTTCGTTTGCTATCCATTCCTTTCGTAAATACTCCTTGTGTCCCAACACTTCCTTGCAGCACTTTTGAAGCACATCTTTAAGCTGGCACCAATGCTCTTCGATTGGAGCTTCATCTATTCCAAGAGAAAAATATCTGTTGTGAAGATTGACACTGAATCTCTCTTTTACTTCGGGATCCTGTAGTTTGTCGACATCAAAGCGTTTGCTAGCTGGTGCTGACCTCTGTTGAGCATTTGCTATTTTCAGTTTTATCTTTGCGACGACTAAGTGATGATCACTATGCACGTCTGCACCTCTTTTATTTCTGACGTCTAACAAAGAGTGCCTCCACTTTCTACTAATCATAAAGTGGTCAATTTGGTTTTCTGTTCGCCGATCTGGCGAAACCCAAGTCACCTTATGACAGTTCTTATGCGGGAACACTGATCCACCTATTACAAGATCGTTTTCACAGGAGAACTCCACAAGCATGTCTCCATTCTCCGTTCGGTCTCCTAGAGCATGTTTGCCTACCCACGACTCTATGCCTCTGTTATCGTTGCCTATCTGAGCGTTGAAGTCACCCATGCACATCACAATATCCTGCCTCTTAATAGCTTTCAGAGTGGAATTAAGCTGGTTGTAAAAAGTTTCCTTTCCTGCCATATCAGCCTTGTTTGTCGTTGGGTAGCATTGGACGACCGTAATTTTCCTAACTCTTGATAAAAAGCGGGCTGTCATGATGCGCTCAGATACCGGATTCCAGTCTATTAAGCTTTTTTGGGCGTTTCTACTAAGCAATAGGGCTACTCCTGCTTCATGTTTACCCTGTTTGCCAGAGTATAGGAGAGTCATGTCACCTACTCTTTCCTCTCCAAAGTCCTTCCATCTTGCCTCTGAAATGCCCATGATGTCAAGCTGGTAGTCTGTCATATACTTTGCTACTTGATGCACTCTACTTTCTTCGCGCATTGTTCGTACATTCCATACATACACACACACATACTAAAATGTTGGTGATGGGTCTTCAACCGTATCGCCCAAAAACCACTTAAAAAAGTTCCATACCTTTAGTCGCCTCTTGCGACAACCGTGGATATAAAGGGGTAGTGACTTTCTAAGCCGGCACCACACGGACATAGCATAAAGATCAGCTAAACTCTTAAAAGTACACTAATAACTTGTGCAAAGGGATATTAATTATACGATATTTTTAATAATATACAATAAAATAAAATTGCTGTGTAGTGTTGGCTTCGAATAGCACTACCCCTTGTCTTCTCGTGGGTGTCTCGTAGAAGTCGACTAAGGGACTAGGGGTTTTCCATATTCGCTCTTACACCAATCGAAGGTCTGCCGTGCCGAGGGATGCGTGGCCAGGGGTGAGTCTGGTCGCTAGCGTGCCGCCGTCCCGGAGCTTGGTGCACTCCGGGTACTAAATAACCTTACCTAGTCAAGTGGGGCTCTGGCTAGGTGGACAGTTTACTTACCTTGCTTCTCGTGGGTCCGATATGTGTTTCCAATTTTAATAAACACGGAGGCGGCGATGTAGCTCGCCACTCATCACGCCATGGTATCTCACGGGGCGAAAAGTGGGCTTAAGAGACCCGCTTCAGTACGATGAATGTATGTGGAGGAATGTTTGAAAAATTTGATGAAGTATGTATGATTATGAATGAAAAAAACTGGATTTTCTATGTGTAAATGAGACGAAGGGTAAGGGAAAGTAAGTTTCACAACTTGGCAACATTACAGCAATCTGGTCTGAAGTCGCTGACAGTGACCGAGCTAGCCAAAGTGTGGGACTTCAGATATCTGAAAGGATGGCTCAGTGTATGAAATATTACGAATGTATGGGATGCTAAGTCATGGTACATCTGGTCAGTTTACCTTAGTGGACCATCAACTTTTTTGCTGTTAGTGGTCTACCTTCTTTTTTAAACAAAAGTATAATAAAAAAGTATTGTTCTTGGTTCACCCATGAAAGAATAAAAGGGATGGGAGTCAAAAAATAACGGATCTTTATTTTTAAGGGGAAGTATACATGTCTATGTCTTATTTGTAGTTGGGATTTTTTGGTCGGTGCATTTTCGTCAGTAGGTAAAATACTTGGAACTTTTCAGAAAAATCCTATTGAAAAACACGCTTTTCTCACGACGAGAAGTACTAGGTGAACTTAGCGGGTGTACCAAGACCAAAACGGGGATGTATGAGTCCAAGGCTCCTGAGGATTAAGGTGAAATTGGGACTAGTCCGGATGCGCATAATTTGCGTTTATGCTCCGGACATGTCTAAATCCCTATCCGAGAGGTAGGAGTTTTGGAATCTGTAAGACGATGTGGTGAATGGGTGTGATCAGAATGAGAGACTTATAATGTTAGGAGATTTTAATGGCTGGTTTGGTGCGTCACGCAACGGTTGCGAAAGAGTTTTAGGAAAGTTTGGCGATCAAAGGGTGAATGAGAATGGTGAAAAATTGATTGAGGTGTATTTGGAAAAGAATCTTTGTGTTACAAACACGTTGTTTAAACACAAAGATATCCATATGAATATAAGACAGAGGGGAAGCGAGAGAAGTGTGATTGATTTTGTGATACTTGATGAAAGGCTGAGAGCAAAAGTTGTTGACACCAGGGTCTATAGGGGCACGAACGTTGGCACAGATCACTTTCTTGTTATATCACGATTAAGAATTTTGCGAGAATAACTGCAAGAAGATGAAAATATCAGAGATGAATACGTGAGGAAATTGGATGATAGACTAAGTTGCGTGGAGATGAAGGATGAAATGGAAATAGAAGAAGTAAGGGATGTGCTCAAATCGACGATGGTTGAATGCGCGACGGAAGTATGTGGAGTGTGTAAAAGGTCAAATAGACCACCAACAAGTTGGTGGGATAAAGTTGTGAAAGAGGCGGTTGGAGATAAGAAGAAAGATTTACTAGCGTTTATAGCTAGTAAACGGATGGAGGATGGATGGATGGAGTGCAGAAAAGTGAAGATGAATATAAGGGAGTCAAGAATGAGGTAAAGAAGGAAATAGAAAAGAAAAAGCGGGATTTGCAAGAGTGGTGTTATTAGGAAACTTTCTGATAATTTCCGGAATAACCAAAAGTTATTCTGGAAGTATATCCGGGTGAACAGGGTGAATTGGCGACGGATGAAAGTAGCATGAAACGGGTATGGAAGAATTATTTTGAGGGACTGTTTTAAAAGAGGATGCATCCATTTCTTTGCCAATCGAAAGTAATTGTAGTAATTGGAACGAAGAGATAGGTGATTTCAGTGACAGTGAGATTAGTATGGAAGAAATAATGAAAGCAATGAAAAGTATGAAAGTAGAAAAGGCGCAGGGTATGATAGGATTACTATCGAAATGCTGAGGACTGGAAAAGGGTTGGTGGCTTCTTGGTCTTCTGACGATCAAGTGCTACTTGCATCATCGGCAGGAGAGTTGCAAGAGATGATGAATACTGCATGTGCGTCTTTTGTCAGAAAGGAAATGAGGGTGAATGTAGATAAGACCAAAACGATGGTTTTTGAGAGACAGGAAGATGTGACAGAATGCGTGTTTGCGATTAATGGTAAGGATGCGTTTACAAGGGATGGAGAATGAGATGAAGACATTGGAAAAAGAGTGAAAAAGGGTAATGCTGTAAATGTAGCAATGAATAGCCTAATGACCTGTCAATCGGTATCTGAAAAGGCCTGAATGGCTGTGCATGATGCTGTTCTTGTTCTTACGCTTAATCGAATGTTGGGTGTGGTAGAAGAAGCATGAGACCAGAGTGAATACAGTAGCGATGAAGTCCCTTAGAAAAGAATGTAATGTTAGATTATGTGACCAAGTGAGAAATAGTGTTATTCGTGAAAAGTATGGTGTGAAAGATGATATTGTAGGAAAGATAGAAAAAGGAATGTTGAGATGGTTTTGGCACATAGAGAGGATGGATGATAGAAAATTGGTAAAAGGGATCTATAGAGCTAGTGTGAATGATAATGTTAGTAGAGGACGACCACGGAGAACACACTTGGACCAAATTGAGAGTGTGCTCAAAAAGGCTGGTGTCCGAAGTATGAAAATGAAAGAACATGTATGAAAAGATTGATGGATGTAAACGAAACTAGAGTAGTTTGTCAGTATCGTACGAAGTGGCTATTGATAGTCTCTCCCTACCTCAATAGTAACTAATGGCGTGAGAGAGAAAATTACATATAGATTCATCAATCATCATACAAATGACTGCGGGAATAAAGAGCGTGTGGCTTAACCAATAGAATACGGATGTCGTCTTATAGTCACGCCTTAAAATGGTATCATCTTCGTAAAATATTGACTCCTACATTCCACTTCAATATTCTCATAGGCTTCGCTCAAGTGATGGAAGAGAAATGTCACGAAATGGTGAACTATCTTGAAGGCTTTGAAGGAGAAGAGGTGAGCGTGTTGACGGTGATCAGTGACTTCACTTTGTATTGTTGTTATACTATCTGTGGTAAGTCTACAAATTTAGTTTTTTTTCTTTTTAACATAATGCTGGGTCTTGATGTCGCGGGTTTGAATCCCACTGAGGGCAATATTTATACGATGAATAATACGTAACTATTTCTTAGTATTATAATAATTAAATATCATAACTTCATAAAATCAGAATTCACTTTCAATAATCTGTATATTGAAATTAAAATTTTATTACTATCTCTAAAATACGGAGTATGTTTCTTGGAGCTAAGGAATTTTTCACATGGCAGCTTCATTCTTTTATGGTTTCATACAATTCTCTAAGGGAATCTCGTGAACCTTAATTATTAATAGCTTTTGTACCTCTATGCAAAATAAATATGGCACCGATTAAATTAATCCGAATAACTGAAAATAACTATAGTAAATTAAACAAAGGGTCTAGCCGTCGGCTTTAAATCTTATGTTACTGATGGCGTGGGCAGCACTACTAATGTAGGTGCTTTAAGGAAAATATCTATATTCGTAATGATATTAAATATTTTTATTTCACTTTTTTTGAAATTAACATAACACATACTCACGCTATTAGCTCCCGTTGGGGTAGATAGAAACTATAGATCGCCACTTTGTACGGTCCTGGCAAACCTATCTAGCTTCGTTTACATCCATAAATCTTTTCATACAAGCCCTTTATTCTTCAAACTTTGGACGCGCCTGATTTTTTGTGCACTCTCTCAATTTGGTCCAAGTAAAACATTATTGAGTTATGAAAGTTTTATACATTTGAACATAATAACTACAATATTTTTTAATATTGTTCCGTATTGTTGACGACGTGATAGGTCAATGGGTAGAGTAGAACACCGGTTATCGCGCAAGGGACTAGTGTTCAGATCCCGGGTCGGGCCTACACCAATTTGTCTTTTCTAAAGACATACGTGTGGTTAATTTATCACGGTTGTTAACGGTGAGGGAAAACATCGTGAGGAAACCCACATGGCTGAGTTGTACTTAGTCATGTGACAGTGTATTCGTACAAAGCGGCGATAGGCCTGCCCCCTATCACGTGAGTACACTGTCCATGCAAAACGTGGGTACTCTGAACACCAGGTGAAAAAGTCACTTGATGTTCAGAAGTATTAGTACCTCTGCCAACCATTTCGGGGATATACAGCGTGAGCGTTTATATTATGTTTATGTTTATTATGTTCCGTCTAATCAATAGAAGTTTCGATTCAAGTTACAGCCCGCAGACACTCTTACTATGAGACTATGTCACCCACAACTATTTTTTACATTGTGCTCAACTTTAGTTAAACTTTAATTTCATATCATATAAGTGTAAATACTATTGGATTATTACAAATACAATATGAAAATAACTTGGCAATAGTTGGTTCGCTGGACGTTTCTTCGGTCACAGACATTTAGAGAAATAAGTATGTTCTCTCCCGACACGCAGAATACATACATACATACATATACTCACGGCTATAAATCCCTAAAAGGGGTAGCCAGAGCTGAGAAATAATAAATTCCTCAGCCATTTTTGGAACTTGAGTGGGAAAAAGATGGTAGTACAAAGGTTGTTGGTGTAGGTCTCCAACCGCATCGCCCAAAAATCCCTTAAAAAGCCCCAATACCGTTAGTCGCCTCTTACGTACACCCACCGGAAGAAATGGGGTAGTGGTTTTCTAAGCCGACACTACACAGCTGATTATTGTTCTTATTATTATTGTTCTTATTCATTTTATATAAACGTATAATGAAACTTATTTGGATACTCTGAAACTCAAGTGACGATGTCACGTGATGTTTGGAAGTATCTCTGCTAACCCCCTCGGGGAATTCGGCGTGAACGTTTGAGTTTATAACGAAGCTAAACTCAATTTCCACACTGTCTTTCTGCCCATATTTACTTACTAACGCAATTCAAGGCGTTATTTTTATATTTAGGCTTAATAAAAAAATGGAAAAGAAACACAATATAAGGGCAAAAACGAAATTTTGATTAGTTATTCAAGCAAATTAACTGCAGGCTCGTTTGTTGTACACAGAAGTTGAAGAACTGCTAGGGGCGCTTCATTTGTTTTATCTGTACTCGGTTATTTTATATTTAAGGGAAAAAATGCATTTTATTATTTAAGAATAAGTTTTTTCCTTGTTATGTTGCAATAAAATGGAAGGCAAAGCTTCAACACTAAGATTTATTTCTGATAGAAACAGCCGGCTTAGAAAGTCACCAAAAAAAGTCACCCCTTTCTAGCGACGGTATGAAGCTTTTTATGTGGTGTTTGGGCGATGCGGTTGGTGACCCATCACCAAAAACGTTTATTTTACTATCTTTTCCTCACTTAACTTCTAAAAGTGACTGAAAAAATTTCTGATTCTGAAGCTCTGGCTACCCCTTCTTGGGATTTATAGCTGGATTACGTATGTTGTTTATTTTATAGAAACGTAATACTAAGCTACAATCAGTTTCCGCACTGTCTTACTGACTATTAAAATGGAAGAAAATTTATAATATGAGGGTAGGTGCGAAATTTTGGTTATATATTTAAGAAAATTAGCTGCGGACTCTTTTGATGTCCAAAGAAGTTGAAACAACAACTTCATTTGTTTTATCTGAACTCGGTTGTTTTATGTTTGAGGATAAAAAGCATTTTTTTATTGCAGAGTAAATCTTGTCCTTGCTATGTTGTTATAAAATAGTAGGCAGAGCTTCAGCACATTGATTGATTCCTGATAGTACTATAGAAAATATCGGCAACGTTAATAATAGTGGGATTGAAAATTCTTCACTGAAATTATATATTTTTAGCTGTATAGCTCTAACTCATTTCTGTCCGTGGGTATTGTACGATGCACGTGGTACATTTGACTGAAAAACCTGGTTAATATTATTTTACGAGTTATTCTTTCACAGTGTGTTATTTCTTAAACATATTCACAATATTTAAAAAAAAAACAAAAAAAAAAATTAAGTACACCACTTTTTTAAAATTTTTAGAGCATATAAAAATGAAAATGGTGCGTCCTCTTGCCAGTGCAACGCACTTGATCTAGTAGACAAGCATATGTACCTGGAACTAGTTGTTGATCATTAATTTAACTGGGGACCCCATGTGGAACACGTATGCGACCAGCCGAGAGCAATTCTATCAAAACTAAGTATAATGAAATGTAAATTTACAAAATATATACGACCTACAATTAAGATTTCTGAAAGTAATTGTTCCCTATAAAATAAAATGTAAATTTAAAATCAATTATAATGTTTTATTCCAATATTGTAAAATTATCAATGTTTACAGTAAAGTTAAGAATGCAATTATATCAGAGTTCACTAAAGTAACAAGAACTAAAAACTTTAGACCACTTAATAATTTGCCACTGCATGTATCTTCGACTAGTAGTAATGAGGGTGTGGACTCGGATATTGCGTCAAATACTTAACCACTTGCCTAAGCAACTAAGTCTTGATCTTATTAATTATTAACAACATAAAATGAAAAGTGCATTAAAAAAATACTTTATGGAGGGTAAATATGTGATGAACCCATCGCCCTCCACCTCTAAGTAAATAAGATGCTTTTTATTATTATTGATTTACTTATTAAATTTAAGTCCAGTAAAATTTTATATTAGACTCCCCAGGGGCCACAATCTAGTTTATAAGTATAGATTTAATGCCGCTTTGTATAATAATTATAAATGTAACTTACCTTTAAATATTTTTTTACTAGTAAATGAATTAAATTACAAAAGATAATATTAAAATTTCATAAAACCATATCTAATTTCAGAATTACAATAAATCATTATCCTCATCATTACCCTTAATAATTGTTTTCAAAAACTTGTGAGCTTCTTTTGTCAGTCCCTTTTTATTTTTATTATTTTGTTGCCTCAAACTGCTTATATAAGGGTCTGAACCAAGAAAAAGTATTTGTTTTTGACAATATTATTCATTTATTCTAAGGAGTTCAGGAGAACTTTGGAAAACTTTAATTTTTTATCTTAATAAGAAGTGACTCCGTCAAAAAAAGTCGAAATTCAAAAAGTTTATTTTTCAAAATAAAGTTAAATACTAACATTTTATGAACGTCAAAATTTTAAATTAATCATTAATCCGTTGCTTCGGAAGGTGTTCGTAATGAGAAGAAGCAACAAAGAAACTCTTTACATTCACATTTTTTAATTTTTTCAAAATATGGTTTGTATAATTTCCGTTAATAAACATGTTTTTACTTTATAAAAGATTTTCTATGCGACCAAACCTAACTCTAGTTTGACATAATTAAAATAAATTGTCCATCACAAAAAAACAATCACATAACTTGAGAAGAAAAATCCTCACCAGACAATTATTTCTAGGAATAACGACGGAAGATTTATAGCTTTACGGACACGGTCATGTGCGCGTTGGGTCCTTGTCGTTTAAAAAATTTTGAACACTGTAGTTAGATTTCTTTAAAAGCATGGCTTTAATTTCCTTTTTAAAAGATGCCACAGGCAATTCCAATATGTCAGAAGGAAGTTAGTTGAACCTTTTCAGGGATAGTCCCATAAAGGAGTTACTTACTTTATTAAGTCTCCACTTCGGTACGTTAAGTTTCTCCTTATTTCGAGTGTTAACAGTATGCCTATCACTAACTTTACTAAATTGGCCTATATTCTTTTTGGCATAAATTTAATTCTCAATATGTATTGGCAAGGGACAGTTAAAATGCCAATATTTTTAAATTTTTTGCGCAACGAATATCTCGACCCTGACATATAAATATATCGGATAGCTCGCTTTTGTAAGACAAAAACTTTATGAACATCAGCCGCTTTACCCAATAATAAAATACCGTACGACATAATACTATGAAAATAACTGAAATAAACAATGCGAGCTGTTTCTATGTCTGCTATTTCTCTAATCTTACGCACGGCAAACGATGCTGAGCTCAGCCTTTTAGAAAGTGTTAGTATATGGGGCCCCATTGCAACTTAGAATCGATTATTTTCCCTAGGAGTTTTGTCTCTTTCATTAATTCTACTTTTTCACTGTCAATAACAATATTGGCGTCAATTTGCCTAACATTCGGATAAGTAAATTTAATACATTTAGTTTTTTGGCATTCAGAACCAGGTTTTTTACAGTAAACCAATGCAATACCAGTGAGATAGCTTTATTAACGTCGTCAAGAGATATAGAAGATCTCGCTACATTAAATATTAAAGATGTGTCATCTGCAAACATAACTATCACAGAACACTTTTGTACCATAAATGGTAAATCATTAATATAAATCAGAAACAGTAATTCGCCAAGTATAGATCCTTGAGGAACGCCCATCTCTATTTCCGATCTTTCCGTCGTGGTTCAATTAATATTTACCTTTAAAGTTCTTTTATTAAGATGTGATGCCATTAATTTCAGTGCTTGCTCGTCAAAACCGTAATATTTAAGTTTAGTCAACGCTATTTCCTTTTTTACACAATCAAAAGCTTTTGTGAGGTCACAAAATATACCTAACGCATCCCGGGAGTTTTCCCATGAATTAAAAATATGTTTCATTAGTGACACTCCTGCATCTACAGTAGACCTACCTTTAGTAAAACGATATTGCTCGTCATGGAATATATTATTTTTGTTGAAATATGAAAGCATTTGGTTAGACATGATTTTCTCAAAAACTTTACTGAGAACTGGTAAAATAGAAATAGGCCTATAGTTGGTAAAGTCCTGACTATCTCCTGATTTATGTAGTGGGATGAGCCTACTTAACTTCATACAGTCTGGAAATTCTCCTATATCTATGCATTTATTAAAAAGTATTGCTAAATGGGGAGCAATTATATTTATTATTCTGTTTATGACGAAAACTGACATTCCTGTTATGTTTTCGGTTTTTTTTATGGTTGGTGGTTTTAAAATTTTTATTCATTTCATTACTGTCAACGTACTTAAAAGAAAACTGTGCTGAGGTTTTGGTAACGTTTTGTTCCAACAACTCAAGGGCTTTTTGGGGACATGAATTTATTTTTTTAATTTCTTACGACATGATAGTCTAGTGGATAGAATACCCGCCCGAAAACAGAAGGGCGTGAGTTCCAATCATGGGTCAGGCCTACACCAATTTGTCTTTTCTGAAGTCATATGTGTGGTTAATTTATCATTGTTGTTAACGGTGAGGGAGGAAACCCACATGGCTGAGTTTGTACTTAGTCATGTGACAGTGTATTCGTACAAAACGGCGATAGGCCTGCCCCCTATCACGTGAGTACACTCTCCATGCAAAACGTGGGTACTCTGAACACCAGGTGACAAAGTCACGTGATGTTCAGAAGTATTAGTACCTCTGCCAACGCCTTCGGGGATATTCGGCGTGAACGTTTATGTTATGTTTATGTTATATGTTATGTTATGAATTTAATTTCTCTGTTGTCTGATTGGGGGTATTAATAAAATGATTTTCAAATTTTCTTTTTGTCTTTTCTAAAGACATATGTGTGGTTAATTTATCACGGTTGTTAACGGTGAGGGAAAACATCGTGAGGAAACCCACATGGCTGAGTTGTACTGTCATGTGACAGTGTATTCGTACAAAACGCCGATAGGCCTGCCCCTTTCACGTGAGTACACTGTCCATGCAAAACGTGGGTACTCTGAACACCAGGTGACAAAGTCACGTGATGTTCAGAAGTATTAGTACCTCTACCAACCCCTTCAGGGATATTCGGCGTGAACATTTATGTTATGTTATGTTTATGATTTTCAAAAATATTAGCAATTTGTGATCTTGACTGTATCAGTTCATTATCTAATAATAATTTGAGATCATGTGGGTACTTTAGTTTTCCAGTTTCGCTGTTGATTATTTTCCAGACGGTCTTACTCTTGTTAGAAGAATTCTTAATTTTATGTTTTATACATCTAGATTTACCACAAACTTTTTTGAAAATTTTAGAATATTTTCTGACATAATTAATTAAATCTTGGTTGAAGTTATAGGACTTTTCTCTATAAATGTTATATAGGTGATCTCTACTTATTCTAATCCCAGCCGTGGCCCATTCAGCAAAAGAGCATTTATAATAATATAAAATATATTGCATATCAATAAGTAATTATATATTGCTGTGTAGTGTCGGCTCTGAATAGCACTACCCCTTTTCTTCCGGTGGGTGTACGTAAGTGGTGATAACGGTATTAGGGCTTTTTAAGGGATTTTTGGGCGATGCGGTTGGAGACCCATCACCAACAACCTTTATTTTACCATCTTTTTCCCACGCAACTTCCAAAAGTGGCTGAGGAATTTCTAATTCTTTAGCTCTGGCTACCCCTTCTAGGGATTTATAGCCGTGAGTATATGTATGTATGTATCAATAAGTAAATGAGGTATGATATGTAAAGTCCTTAAAATGTACTAAAATAACAATAAAAGTTCAACACCAACTAACATATTTTTCAAGATCTATGATAAATTATTCCACAAAAACCGTCAAATATAAAGATATCTTGAAAAGAAAGTCATGAAAAGACAACGATGCAATTTACTGAATTAAGCGTATCGAACAACAGTCATTTGAAAAAAGTCATTCAATTTAAAATGGAGGTTGTTGGTGATGGGTCTCCAACCGCATCTCCCAAAAATACCTTAAAGCCCCAATACCGTTAGTAGCCTCTTACGTACACCCACCGTCAGAAATGGGGTAGTGCTATTCTAATCCGACACTGCACAGTAAATTTTGTAGGTAAACACAATTCATACCTTGAATCGAGTATTTTGGTATCATCATTTAGAAAAGCTTCCAAATAAATCTCGAAATTTTATTATTGAAATTGTATTTATTTTTTTAATTTATGTGGTTAGGTTTTTTCACCTCAAAAAACATTGACGGGCACGTGTTAAATCAAGTTTGTGTAAACGTTTACTCATGTAATCATTCGTACAAATTTATCTAAATCAAAATCAAATTTATTTGCAAATAAACGCTGTTAAATGTATCTATACATATAATAAATCTGTAGAAAAGTCATTTTTGTACAATGAAGAGATTGAAAAAGAAAATAGCCAGCGTGTGAACAGATAAGTAACAGAACCCATTTCCATCATTTTTAAAATTTTTGTCTGTTTGTCTGTTTATATGTTTGTTTGTGCGCACATCACGTAAAATCTACGAATTCAATGCTGAAAATGTTTATATGCAAAAATTAAACGTAACTTGAGGTATAACTTAGTTTTTGTTTCATTGAAATCGGTTCACTCTATCAAAAGATATGATTAATTTTGTGAGTTCAAGAAGAAAAAAAATACTTTACGCAATTCAGTATAGTACTTGCAACGACATCTTAAGTCTAAATATAGAACTAATGTTGATAGTTGTAATCCAAAGTCCGATAGATGGTGTTGTGCAAAAACGTCATTTTCTGAATCGCAGTGTTAAGATTTTCCGCACGAGAATCACCTCGACCGTGTTTACTAGACAAATTGGTTTCGTTAGGTGTCTTAAAAGTTCTTGAGTGTGTCGTTAAAGTTCTTTGGTTGCTTGGAAAATTATATTGGTTTCGTTTGGTCATTGGTTTGAAGTACGAAGTAAATATTGAATTTTATATATATTTTTAAGACGACGTGATAGCTCAGTGGGTAGAACACCGGTTGAAGACGACGTGATAGCTCAGTGGGTAGAACACCGGTTGACGTGCAAGCGACTAGTGTTCGAATCCCGGGTCGGGCCTACACCAATTTGTCTTTTCTAAAGACATATTTGTGGTTAATTTATCACGGCTGTTAATCATAATCACGGCAGTGAGGGAAAACATCGTGAGGAAACCCACATGGCTGAGTTGTACTTAGTCATGTGACAGTGTATTCGTACAAAGCGGCGATAGGCCTGCCCCCTATCACGTGAGTACACTGTCCATGCAAAACGTGGGTACTCTGAACACCAGGTGACAATGTCACGTGATGTTCAGAAGTATTAGTACCTCTGCCAACACCTTCGGGGATATTCGGCGTGAACGTTTATGTTATGTTTATGTTTTATTTTTAATTCTGTGGAGACTTCAGGCAGACACTCCCTATAATACCCAGAGGAACGAGGGACGATGAAATAGGTGCCTGTTTAAAGAGCTCTATTTTATGGCGTAGTGTCATAATAAATAATTTGAGCTTTAATATGCGAGCATATTTGGGAGGTGACGCAAACGCGCAGCTTTTCTCAAATGTACTACTTCAAATTGGTAACGGCACATACCCGACTCAAGAAGGAGGTAAAGTTACTTTAGTCGAAAGCCTGTGTTCTCCTGTTGGCTCACAGCAGGAACTCATTTCCTCTGTATACGGAGATATATCAGAGATCTCGAACCATGACGCTGCTTTTGGCTATGCCAACGAGCTATTTTGTTACCTCGCAATGACCAAGCAGCAGCAATAAATTCTCAAATATTAGTACATGTTTCTGGAGAAAGTAGGGAATATTTATCAATTAAAACGGTTTTGGAAGAAGGGGATGCCACTCACTATCCAGTAGTATTTTTAGACTCTCTAAATACACCAGGTCTTCCAGCACACAAAATTTATTTAAAAGTCCGAGTACCAATCATTCTACTCAGAAATTTAATCATTCTACTCAGAAATTTAAGCCCACCAAAACTATGCAACGGAACTCGGTTGAGAGTGACAAATCTCCAACGAAATGTCATTGAAGCCGAAATCTTAACAGGTTACGGCTCCGGTGATGTTGTTTTCATTCCCAGGATACCTATTATCCCTAATAATTTTCCATTTACTTTCAAACGTGTGCAGTTTCCTGTAAACCTCTGTTACGCTATGACTATTAATAAAGCCCAAGGCCAGACGTTATCCATTGCGGGTAGTAGACCTTACTTTTGATTGTTTCTCACACGGCCAACTCTATGTTTCTCTATCACGTGTAAGCAACCCAAACAACCTTTTTGTATATGCTCCGGGTAATTCCACCGCTAACATAGTATATAGAGAAGCCTTGATGTAATCAACTATACCAAAAGTCAGGACTCTTATCTAAATCATCAAAAAGGTGATATACTCTTAACTAAACGACGTTTTTTTGTTCTCGACAATCACGCAAACGAAGTCGCGGGCACAGCTAGTCTTAAAATAAAATAGCGTATTCCTGGCGTGCAAATGTATACAATATTAATTATAAATATATAGATATATAAATTATATAATAATATAATATGACCTTATGTTTTAAACCATCATTTTATTTTATTTTACATTTTAGCTACCGTGATAGCCCAGTGGGTAGAACACTCGGTTATCGTGCAATCGACTAGTGTTCAAATCCTGGGTCGGGCCTACACTAATTTGTCTCTTCTAAAGACGTATGTGTGGTTAATTTATCATGGTTGTTAACGGTGAGGGAAAACATCGTTAGGAAACCCACATGGCTGAGTTGTACTTAGTCATGTGACACTGTATTCGTACAAAGCGGCGCCCCGTCGCTTTTGCCAATTGAGCTACCGTGTCAATGGCTGCCAGCGCGAAATTTTTCTATCCTTTATTTCTTTTTATACGTTTTAGTAGTATTTGCGGAGCGTATACCCGAGGTCGCGGGTTCGAATCCCGCCTCTGTCGAGATTTTTCTTTCCTTTATTTATTAGTAATAATCCCCACATGAGGTTTTCATGAACAAAAAGATTTAAATTACAATATTGTCACTTTACACAGGGGAAGGGGCGAAATGAATTTGTCTTAGTCATCATAATCATGGGCCTGTTACGTCTATGATAGACGTTTTAACCAGTATCTCATTAAGGAAACTCCAGTGTCTTGACTACACCTACGTTGGTGGCTTTGCAGACTAATGCGAGACTTACACATAGTCTCAACACTAATAATTTCTATTTGAAAACTAAATGAAAAATTATAACCTTTGATCTTAAAGCAATAGATGCTGTTTATTCTTTCTCATTTTTTTCATAATCTTGCTGCGAGCCAAGATGGCAATGCAATTTCACAATTATTATAGCTGCAAGCAGCTGGTATTATTAAGATCGAAAGGCTATTATACGGTAGCTATTTATAGTTTTGAGTAGGAGTGCATCAGTTACGTTTAACTATTTTATTTCCTGACATACCGGAAAGTAGAGGACATTAAAATACAATAACATGATACCTCTTCTTAGCTTTAGAAACATTTTACTGTAAATTATTTTTGGACAAAATTCATAATTGAAGGAATCTTTAATAATAATAATATAATAATAATAAAAAACTTTATTGCAACAATTACAATACAGTTCATAGAAATACGCAATACAATTCATTACATTACATTACAAATACATAAAGACAATACCTGGCACATATTGTTAGCAATAAGAGCATACTCAGCTGATGCTTCGGAGTAGTACACCAATGCACATAAGGCAACAAATGCACCACTCCTAGGCGCTGGTTTTCAGTATGCCCTTCTGAATAACTTAAAACTAAATTTACAAAAAAAAAATAAAAAACCTTATAACATAAAAGAAATTAAAAACTGAAAACACACATCAATAAATAAAAATTCTTGTAACAAAAGCATTAAAACAGTACATTATTCAATTAAAAAACTACATTACTATTTCACAAAAACACGCATTTAGATTTGAAATTTAAAAGTATACATATACACTTACAAACATATATATAAACAACCACATACATATACACACACACATCTACATAATACACACAAATATAATAAATATGGACAAACACAGATATATGTAGTGATATAATTTAAACCTTAACATAATAACGACCCTTGAATATAGGCTATTTGGCATTGAAGAAAAAAAAGAGGAAAATAAAATAAAATAAAAGAAGAAATACATTATTTTGGTAGTTTTTGTCTATCTAAAAGAATGATTTTAAGATTATTTTTCAGAGTACGCGTATTTTGAATCGTTCGGAGAGGTGGTGGAAGATCGTTCCAAATTTTAGCCGCTGCATATCTGAAACTACCCTTAACCCCTGATCTGCTGTGTTTCGGTATGGCCAGAGTATTTTCTCTTGCACCTCTGGTATCCTTGTTGTGAATGTCCTTGAACCAATGTAATTTCTGATACAGATATTCAGGAGATTTTGTGTGAACTATTTTAGAGACCATTGTGATCAGATGTGATTCACGTCTAGAATTCATACTGAGAATCCCCTCCCTATTCAAAATTGGTGTTATGTGTTCCCGTCGGCGTATATTATAGCAGAAACGAACGCATGCATTCTGCACTCTTTGAATAGCACAAGCAGTTTTTTGTAATAACCGTGGACCATAAACCGTATCACAATAATTAAACAAAGACAAAACCAAGGCGTCTACTAGTATTTTCCGGCAATCTTCACTCAAAAACGTTCTGAGCCTGTATAATGATTTGAGTCTGTAGAAGGCTGTCCGGATTTTTCCATTTATGTGCTGTTCATATCGCAACTCCTCGTCTATTAAAAGACCCAAATTTTTTACAACCTTAGACTGTTTTATTTGGATACCTTTCATCATTATACAGGGTTTAAACTGAGATATTTTCCTACATTGCGTTCTACTTCCCAGCACAATATATTTAGTTTTCGTAGGGTTTAGGACTAAATTGTTTTTTTCCGACCATTGTGCGAACATGTCAATATCAGTGTTAATTTTCCTTACGCCTTCGTTGGTGTCCTTTGGATTGAATGACAGATATAGTTGAGTGTCGTCGGCGTAAAGATGTATTTTGCAATATTTTACATGTTTTTGTAAATCTGCCGTATACAAAATAAAAAGCAAAGGACTCAATATGGATCCTTGGGGGGTACCTCTTGATATCGTTTTAACGGCTGATACAGATGGTAGATTTTGTTCGTTTCGGATCTCAACAAACTGTTGCCGCTCACGTAAAAACGAAATAAACCAACTGCATGTAGGCTTATCAAAACCATAGTAGTCCATCTTCACTGCCAGTAACTCATCATTCATATGATCAAAGGCTCTTGTGTTGTCGAGTAACAGTAAAATACTACCCATCCCATCACCAGACTGCTGAATGATATCATCTGTAACGTGTGCCAGGGCTGAAGCAGTACCAAACCCGCTTCGAAAACCAGACTGGATCCCGGGCAGAATGTTTTGCTTTTCTAAATAGTCCCGTGTTTGATTATATACTATCCTTTCTAGGACTTTTGATAGGACTGGCAGTATACTGATTGGTCGTAAATCCTTTAAATTCTCAATATTTTCAACTTTTGGCAAAGGTTTTACCTTCGCTATTTTCCAGCTGGTTGGAAATTTATTGGATTTTATTGAGAAGTTAATTATAAATGTTATTACATGTATGGTTACACTTAACGTCATTCTTAACATCTTAATACTTATCTCATCGTGCCCCACAGCATTTGTATCAATCACAGCCAACGATTTTTCAACTTCATCCTCCGTACATTCGCGTATCGAGAAATGACCATTTCCAAACTTACGACCTCTAAACGTGCCCCAATAGACTTCATCTTTTAAGTTCGTATTGGGCAAGTTGAGAAAATGATCGTTAATCATGTCAGCTTTATTTAGATGTTCTGGGATTTTCATTAATGGTTTAGCTCCAAGATCAGAGTGCTTTTTAAAGAAATTCCACATTTTATTCGGGTATTTAACATTCCGATTTATGTAAAAAGAAAAAAAAGCACTTTTTTCTTTTTCTATAGTGTCCCCAACGAGATTACGTAAGCTTCTGTAGTAGTTCATGTGTGCCTCTTGTTTTGTTCGATGTGCTTTGATCAAGGCTTTGTCCCTAAGCGACATCATAAGCTTTATGCTATCCGTCACCCAAGGCTGGCCCGTATCTTTAATGTGATATTGAGTGACAGGAGCATGTTTGTCAAACAAACTCAGAACAAAAGCATCAAAGGTTGCAACCATTTCATCTACATCACGAAGATCGTATATAATTTCCCAAGGAAAAGATCGTAGGTCCCTAAGGAATTCGTCATTATTTATATTATCCATGGATCTTCTGTTAATAAATTGTTTCACTTTTTTGGGCTTTCTAATTTTTAATTCGGCTATAACTAGGGCATGATCACTGAGCGCCGGGTTGTGGTATATACTTATATTTTTTGACAAGGCAGGAGTATCTGTAATTATAAGATCTATTAATGTTGCCGAGTGATCTGTAACTCTGGTGGGATTTTTGACTAATTGCGTAAGTGAATGGTGATGTAGAAACTTCTGTAATTCCTTTACTTGTTTTTTGTCCGTCCTTAGTAGGTCTATGTTGAAATCAGTAAGAATAACAAGGTGCGTACTATAGCCAAAGAAACTCACAGAATCGCTGAGGTCGCTTAATGCTACAGATACAGGTACCGATTCAGGTCTATAGGCTGTACCTATCACTAACTTTGCAGCTCCAGCAAGGGTTACCTCAAGCCACATCTGTTCTAAAGAAGAAGATGGGTGTTTTTTCATTTTTACATTAAAACCATTTCGTATATAGAAGCCGACGCCCCCTCCCCTCCCCCCGCCAGGTCGCGGTACATGTCGAAATGAATAACCAGCTACGATGGGAGCCGAGGTTTCTCCTTTTCTTAGCCAAGTCTCGTTAATTGCCAAAAAATCAGGCTCGTATATCTTTATGGATCCTACCAGCTCGTCGGAATTGGTATTAAGCGACCTTGCATTTAATAGTCCCACTTTTAAACTATAATTTTTATTTACACGCACAGATGTAATTTATGACTATATCTCAAAACAGGTAAAAACTCCGTTATATTTCCCACTCTGAAGTAGTACCAAAAACGGACATAAAGTAATGGGTCTGCAATAAATACATGTTTTGTAAAAGATTCTAAATTAATTAGTTGATATTCATTAAAAAATAGGAAAATCGTAAAAAAAAATTGTAAATGCAAACTAAATAATAAATGCCTTGTGATAAAAGTTAAATTCAAGAATCCGTTATTAAAAAAAGATATGTAATTAAAAATCATGATGTATAGTAAGTATAATGCAAGAACACTATATAAGAATATATTTATGAAATAGAAGTGGTTATGCACCAATGAGATGTTCATGGTAGAAAAAATTAAATTCATAATCAAACAACCATAAAAATGAACATTGCAAAAGTTCTTACCCTTTGTTACTGTTATAACATTAATATAGTGATAACACGCTGAATACACGATAGTGATAACACACGTTTTATTATACACAATTGGAAATAAACTATTCTGATAAGCTTTTACTTTATTTATACTATACAATACAATATGTATTTCCATATTCACCAAATAATGCAAAAACAGATTATGACTAAAGGAATATGTATTCGAAATAGTGTTTAAAAATGAAGTACAAAGGGCGAATAAACACACCGGCAAAAAACCCTTCAAATGTATATTACTTAATTCTATCAGAGCATAATTATTTCTGTGACCACTTTTTACGAACGAGTAATATAATTCAGCAAAATTTAATGTCGTGGTGATAAATAAAAAGACATAATGTGAAATGAGTGAAAAATAGTTTTCCTGATTCACATGACATAGTACTCTATTTGGTTGTTTGAATGCAGTGAGTTTCATTGAAATAAAAAGAGAACTATACAACCATTTGTAGCTACATAAATACAACAAAAATAAAAACATACATAAAAAATCTAATATTATAAAAAAATACGCTTAAGGTCGTCTTCTGAACTAACTCAAATTCAAACGGTCTCACGAAATATCCCCAAAGGAGTTGGCAGAGGTACTAATACTTCTGAACATCACATTAAATTGTCACCTGGTGTTCAAAGCGGCCACGTTTTGCTAGGATAGTGTGCTCACGGGATTGGGGTCAGGCATTTCGCCGTTTTGTACGAATACACTGTCACATGACTAAGTACAACTCAGCTAAGTGTTGCGTTTCCTCACGATGTTTTCCCTCAGTGTTAACAAACATGAATAATTAGTCACAATCACACTTTTTACTATTGCCGGAATACTATTCCTAGTTGTCTGCACGACAAGCGGTGTTCTTCCCACTGAGCTATCCCGTAGACGTAATAAAACTATTAGATTGTTATGAAGAATTCAGAGAATCCTTATAAAAATTCATTGCTTTCTTTTTTTCATTTATTTTAAAGTATGTTTGGAATTATTTTCATGAGTATTTATAGTTAACCGTGGAAGAATTCATACCGCGATGTAATTTTGTACAGCGCCATCTCTTATCATTTTGTAGTAAACATAATTCAAATAGATGGTTTAGTGTAAAATACCATCTTTATCAAATATGGACTATAATGTTATGTGCATGAAGTTTAACTATGTAAACTCAAATATGGCATAACACTATCTACATAGGGGGTTAGCATGTTTGTCTGTCTATCGCTGTCACAATGATTTTGAAGGAAGCAAGAGAGAATTTTCAGGATCACTCAAATCGGCGATCGATGGACTCTACCTACCCCAACGAGGATGAAAGGCGTGAGTGAAAATAATAAAGTAAGTAATCTTTGGAGTAATTAAAAATATAAAATTAAAAAGAAACAGAAACAGTATAAATAATTTTTATTATCTTTCGGGTGGATTTTATTAAAATCCGTTTAAGGAAATCTATTAACATCAATGTTAAACGTATAGAATTATAGCCTGATGGGTAGAGAGAGATACTAACAATTCTGGACATCAGGTGTCATTCTCGTTACCTGGTGTTCAAAGTTCAGTTTTGTTGCACGTGATAGGGGGCAAGCGTGTATTGTGTGAATTTACTGTCACTACTAATTTGAGGGAAGCAAGAGAGAATTTTCGGAATCGCACGAAGCGGCTATCTATGTCCTCTGCCAACCCCCAAGGCGTGAGTAAAAATAATAAAGAAAGTAAGCTTTGGAGTAAACGCGGAATCATATATTCTTTGTT
Organism: Bedellia somnulentella; assembly: GCA_963576735.1. Taxonomy (NCBI): domain Eukaryota; kingdom Metazoa; phylum Arthropoda; class Insecta; order Lepidoptera; family Bedelliidae; genus Bedellia; species Bedellia somnulentella. The sequence goes on from CAUYWD010000053.1 coordinate 35,733, forward strand.
TTGACTTCTTACTCTTCTACTGCACCTTTGTAGGAATTGAACTAAAACTAAAGGTCGTAGCACATTGACTTCTAAATAGTTTTACAAAAGTGATAAAAACAGAAAGCAGAGCTCTGCCAAGTAATAAGCTCCCATTGACAGGCGTCCACTGAGCAAGTTGGCAAATCACAATAGAATTGCAGCTAACTTTATTTCAGAGAATTGTTCAAAGCGATACATTTCAGAGCAAGCCGTTCATTGAGTAGGTCTCTTAACAAGTTTTGGGCAGAAACTCGGTAATTGGATGTTAGTTGTCGAGTTTTTAGTTTCCACGCTTTGCCTGTGTCTTAAGCAGACTGTTAGATATTATACCGAACGCAAAACTCCCGTTTTCTCGAGTTTCCTTGATCTGTCCAAAGCTTTTGACCTGGTCTGTTACGACATCCTGTGGGAGAAGCTAGCAAAGCTTAATGTACCCGGATTGATTACTTCGCTACTTAAGAACTGGTATAGCAGTCAAATCAATGTAGTCAAATGGTTGAGTGCCTTCTCAGAGCCCTACAGATTGGAGTGCGGCCTTCGGCAGGGTGGCTTAACTTCGCCTAGCCTTTTTAATTTATATGTTAACGAGCTGATCGAGAGGCTTAGCAGCATTCATGTCGGTTGCCACGTCGATGGCGTGTGCGTCAATAACTTAAGCTACGCGGATGACATGGTGCTGCTGAGCGCCTCGGTCAGCGGGCTGCGTTCGCTGCTCTCTATCTGTGAGGAATATGCAGTCTCCCACGGGCTAAAGTACAACCCGGGCAAGAGCCAATGCATGGTGTTTGGGGCCAGGGGTGTCTGCAGAAGTACTGTACTGCCGATAAAATTAAATGGTATCGAACTAACACAAGTGTCGCAGGTCAAATATCTCGGTCACGTAGTCACCTCTGACCTCAGGGACGATGCGGACATTGAAAGGGAACGGCGAGCGTTGTCTGTACGCGCGAACATGATTGTGAGGAGGTTTGCTCGGTGCTCCATTGCTGTAAAACTTACCCTGTTTCGAGCCTACTGTACAGCTTTTTATACGTGCAGTCTCTGGCAGTCCTATACGCAAAAACAATACAACATGTTGCGCGTGCAGTACAACAACGCGTTTC
>CAUYWD010000054.1:0-19771 GCA_963576735.1 Bedellia somnulentella
AGACACTGTCTTAAATTACGCTATAACATACCGACTTAAATGCTATGCTATAAATTTATAAAATACTCCTAATCTACAGCCTCTGTTATCAAAATTTGGTCGTAAAGTGGTTAGCTAAATGGCTGGTTAGCAAAACACAATTACGCAATACAACGAACATTAAAACTTACAATATCACTGTTGTGGACCGTATACTTCATTCACAATTATTTTTATTTCCATGAAAAATCATAAAAATAGGAAGGAACGTGATGTAACCATACATGGATTAGGTTAGTCATTTCTCAGAGTCACACTTCTTTAGAAAATCGTACAAATTAATTAATATGTACGTCCCTTCAGTAATCGACAAACATAACGACAATTACCCAATATGGTTTAGCAAGCCATTAAGAAAAATAATCAAGGAAAAACTTAAGGTACATAAAAAGTGGAAAATATACAAGCGGACAGTTGATTATGAACAGATTAAACTTCTAAGAAAGCGTCAGAAATTGGTGTCTAAATCGGATTATGACACGTACATTAATTCTGTGGAAGACAATATTAGCAAAAATAGTAGAATGTTTTAGAATTATATCAAGTGCAAACGTAATTCGAGTAATATTCCTGATACTATGTTTCTTGATGGTGTGAAGTGTGATAGTGGTATGCAGATCGCTGAATTATTTAGTACAAACTTTAGAGCCGTTTTTGAAAAAGATATTAGTAACTACACAAGAATGTCATAGCTCTTGTATAAATTTACATAAATTTTCTATCACATTGTCCTTGATTACTCGTTATTTGAAACACTTGGATACTTCAATCGGTGCGAGACCGGACGGTTTACATCCCTTATTTTTACAAAGAATTCATTTATCTATTTCCCGACCCGTTCATTTATTATTTCAATTATCTATCATAAGTTGTATTGTTCCCGATCGTTGGAAGTTATCCTACGTCACACCAATTTTTAAGACCGGCGACAAACATGATATAAAGAACTACAGACCAATATCTAAAGTTTCTGTTCTTCCAAAACTACTGGAAAAAATTGTTTACGATATGATGTTCTCCATAATTAGACCTCATATCATAGGTGAGCAGCATGGATTCGTCACTAAACGTTCAACTGAGACTAATGTTTGCGAATTCATTGAGAATGTGTCTGAGGCTACGGATGCCGGTCACCGTGTAGATGCTGTGTATACAGACTTCTCGAAAGCTTTTGATAAAATCTGCCACTCTATATTAATTGCTAAACTCGAGAGCTTTGGTATACACGGCGACCTGCTACGTTGGATTGAGGCCTATATACGAGGACGATGGCAAGCCGTAACTGTAAAGGGTTTCACTTCTTCATTTGTGCCAATAACATCAGGTATAATTCAGGGTTTTCATGTAGGCCCCCTGTTCTTTAATATCTTCATAAATGACATTTACAAAGTATTTCTCCATTCACTCTTTCTTCTATTCTCTGACGATACCAAAATATATAAAACTATCACGTGTTACGGTGATTGCTTTGCCTTGCAGTCGGATCTTGACCGCTTTGCTACCTATTGTAGTAATAATAATTTACAACTTAATTTAGACAAGTGCCATATGTAAGCTTATAATAATGAGTGTGCTATGATTGGCTATTATACTGTATAATTTATACTATTTATAATTGATAAACTGTATAGTTTTATTGTGTAATCATATTATTTACCTATTTAATAAGTATTAGTGGTATCGTGTATGAATAATGAGATACTTGTTTGACTTTACTTCAAAACAGCTCACGCTGATTAAAATAATGATTGTAATTAAATCCATAATTTTAGTAAATACTCATTTCTAAAATGTTATTATTTATTTATAAATGAGTTATAATAATTATTATGTAAATTTGAGTAAAGTATTGTTACGACATCTGTTCGCAAGTAGGAGATAGGATTTGCCACTACTAGATTATACAGATGGCGTTACTAGTATTTTAATAAGTAAAAAAAGGAATTACTAGATGTTTCTCGAATATCGACTTTTCGAGAATGTGGTACTAGAACTTTCTGTAATATTCGCGTATTTGAGATTTGGCATATATAAAGAGCGACGCGTGCTACGGAGTTATTTCGAGTGCGAAGAACTAAAGCGAGAACAAGTGAAATACTAGAGCGAAGAAATTAAATACGACAGTGCAGTGATATACGGATTACGGAAATAAGCTTAACGGTGTGGACAGTGTTACTATAACGGAGTAAATTAGTGTTGTTAATTAGTACGAGTATCGATAGTTAATTATCGATAGAGTTTGTTGTGTTGTGTAAAGTGCGTTATTGGTCAATAAATATAATTACACCTTATTGCACGAAAGTGTGACTGGTATTTATCAAATTAAGAACCCGGTACGTAACAATTGGTGACAGAAGTGGATTTGAAGATGCCAGTTATGCCGAAGGAAGACGGAAGAGAGGGTGTGAAGACACGCGCTCAGAAAGCCGCAGAGGGTGAACAGCTGTCGGAAATGAGTTCATCGGTCACGAACCCTCGGAGTGACATTCCAGAGGAGACGTCCGCGGTGACTAACGCGCCGTCTACATCAACGGCGCCGGCGGCCGCAACTAATACTGACTTGACGATGATAGTTGAAATGTTTCAAAGCATGCGTGAAGCACAACAAAGCATACAGGATGTTGTGAAAAACATACATTCGGAGGTACAGGATGTTAAAAAAAACATACATTCGGAGGTACAGGGTGTTGTGAAACAAGAAGTTCGTGAGTTGCGCGAGGAACAGCAAACTAAGTTCTCACAAGTTCTCACTGCGGTCAATGAAGTCAGTGGTCGGGTGGTTACTGTGGAAAAAGACGTAGAGCAGATGAAGGAGCAGGTAACCACTATTGAGAAAGATATCGATGACATGAAGACCGACTTCCGCGGAATGGAGAAAAGGGTTCTGCAGCTTGAATCACGACCGGTCAAGGTTGTCTCCGGTGAGAATGTAGTAGCTGTCCATGGTCCTCGTGTGAAGGTTCCTCCCTACGACGGAACAACATCCTGGTCGGCGTATAGACATCAGTTCCAGACTGTTGCGGCTGCCAATGGTTGGACTGATGAACAGTGTTTGACTGCACTGACGGTGGCGCTCCGAGGTCAAGCACTGTCAGTAATAGAGGCGCTGCCGACTCCGAGTGGTGGTTTCAAGGACCTGCTGGATGCGTTGGAGTCTCGCTATGGAGAGCGACACCTGGAGCACGTGTTCCGCGCTCAGCTGCGTGATAGGGTCCAGCGTTCCGGAGAGGGACTTCAGCAGTGGGCCCTTGAAATCGAGAAGCTCGTCCGCAAGGCCTATCCCAGTGTAGATCCGAAGACGGTGGAAATGAACCTGGTGCAAGCATTCGTCGACGGCATCAGAGATATCGAAGTGAGAACAGCGGTGAGACTTCAACACCACACTTCTCTCAAGGATGCCGTGGCGAACGCTCTAGAAGTTGAAGCTTGCCGCCAGGATACGCGCCAAACTCATCGACTTCGTGAGATTGCGGAAGCAAATGAGGACGTCAAGGTCATTAAAGCACCCGTCGGAAGGAGTACTGGACCGATTTGTTATGGCTGCGGGAAAAGGGGCCATTTGAGATTAAGTTGCCCGCTGAGGAAGGAAGAAAAGAGGCAGGCAGAGGCTCCTGCCGCAAACGTCCAGGGAAACGAGCATTAGCCAGGACCGGGGGGCAGGTGCTGGCTAGAGAGGAGAAAGCCCCGACAATGACCATCTCACAAGACTGTAAACATTGCCGGAAGCAAGAGTCGAAGGAGGAGGTCGTGAAAGTGACTCGAATTTGTCCATTGGATGGATGGGAAACAGAAGCTATGCAGAAGGCCCAAGAAGAAGATGAGAACCTCAGACCCATCATGAAATGGAAGAAGGAAAAACACGATCAACCGGCTTGGAGTGAAGTAGCGTCCACAGGAGTGAGTACGAAAGCTTACTGGGCGCAATGGAACAGCCTGGTTCTGATCAATGGTCTACTGTACCGGAGGTGGGAGAAACCCAACGGTAAGGAAGAGCACCTACAATTGGTCGTGCCCAGAGCCAAGGTTAAAGATGTACTGCGGGAAACACATGACGGTGTTTCGGGCGGGCATCTTGGGGTAAATCGTACGTTGCAGAAGGTTCGTGCGAAGTTTTACTGGCTTCATTGTAGGGACGACGTACAGGACTGGTGCCGGAAATGTACAATGTGTGCCGCGGTGAAAGGTCCGCAGACCCGGAGTAGAGGGGGATTACGGTTGTACAATGTGGGAGCTCCCTGGGAGAGGATTGCCGTTGATGTGGCTGGACCGTTTCCACAATCAGAGTCCGGAAATAAATATTTCATGGTGGTGATGGATTACTTCACTAAGTGGCCTGAAGTGTTTGCCATACCCAATCAAGAAGCAATAACTGTGGCTACAAAACTGGTTGAGGAAGTGATCTGTCGATTTGGCGTGCCCCTGGAGATACACTCTGACCAGGGAAGAAATTTTGAGTCACAAGTATTTCAAGAGGTGTGCAAACTACTTGGAATGCATAAAACCAGGACGACGCCATATCATCCTCAGTCAGATGGAATGGTGGAGAGGTTCAACCAAACACTGGAGAGACAGTTGGCGAAGATGGTTGAAAAACATCAGAAGGACTGGGACAAACACATTCCATTATTTTTACTGTCTTACCGGTCAGATGTTCACGAAAGCACGAAGGAAACACCTGCTTTCGTCAATTTCGGAAGAGAGCTACGATTGCCTGTAGATTTGTTGACAGGAGGGTCACCAGATGAGCCGCAGAGTGTAACTGAATATGTAAGCGATTTGAGGGAAAGAATGCAAGATGTACATTCCCTAGTGCGTGAAAATGGTTTACATGCTAGTGAAAAGATGAAAACCAGATATGACCGTAAAGCTAACACGCCGCGTTTCGAAGAGGGTATGCTCGTCTGGTTACACAATCCAACTCGCCAGAAAGGGAAGTCCCCTAAGTTACAAAATAGGTGGGAAGGACCGTACAAGGTGGTCACTAGAATAAACGATGTAACGTACAGAATTCAACGCCAACCTAGAGGGGCTTCGAAAATAGTTCACATCGATCGACTTGCGAAGTACCATGGAAGCAATAATACTCGGGACGAGTATTAATGTAAGGAGGGGGTAATGTTACGACATCTGTTCGCAAGTAGGAGATAGGATTTGCCACTACTAGATTATACAGATGGCGTTACTAGTATTTTAATAAGTAAAAAAAGGAATTACTAGATGTTTCTCGAATATCGACTTTTCGAGAATGTGGTACTAGAACTTTCTGTAATATTCGCGTATTTGAGATTTGGCATATATAAAGAGCGACGCGTGCTACGGAGTTATTTCGAGTGCGAAGAACTAAAGCGAGAACAAGTGAAATACTAGAGCGAAGAAATTAAATACGACAGTGCAGTGATATACGGATTACGGAAATAAGCTTAACGGTGTGGACAGTGTTACTATAACGGAGTAAATTAGTGTTGTTAATTAGTACGAGTATCGATAGTTAATTATCGATAGAGTTTGTTGTGTTGTGTAAAGTGCGTTATTGGTCAATAAATATAATTACACCTTATTGCACGAAAGTGTGACTGGTATTTATCAAATTAAGAACCCGGTACGTAACAGTATTATTAATAAGACTGTCAGTTGATTTGAGGTTAGGTAAGGTATAAATATACGATCTCTGTTTTTGCGCGGGCAATTGTCAGTAGTCCGTTGTATCGGCAAGTGGTTGTGAAAGATGAAATTATACGAAGTGTACCGCTATTTTGGGTTTTTATTTCAAAACCTCCACACTCCCTGAAGTTGACCCTACAACTCAGAAGTGAGGATAGGCGAAAAATATCACGTTTTTCGTACTGCGCCTACGTAAGTACCCTGTTCTTTTTTTTTTTTGTGTTTGCGTAATTAGAATCCTTGGTATGTTGAAATTGCCTTCTTCTTTATAAAATAGCATCCATAAACAGTCGTAAATAATAAAGTCTATTTCAATTGAAGGCAAGAAAGTATTTTAAAAGAATTTTCATTTATTCTCAAAAACATAGGGGCGATACATAAGAGTGTTAATCTGTTACATACTTGAGCCTGATATCTAGTCCTTTTTTTCCCGATAGCTCAGATTGTTTTTTTTTCAAAGCTACTGTTTGTCAACTTATCGATCTGAAGATTGGTATAGAGCTCTGATTATCGAATAATATTGAAATGTTGGATCGATATACCGTATAGTGAATTTTCTAAAACATTTTTCGTTTATGATTGTGAGTACACGTGCGAAAACAGTACACTTTGAAATTATGACATATGGCATTACAACATCTGTTTAAAGCATTACATGTGATGCTACGATCTAACAATTCCTACTATCAGGCGTGTGGTGTTGTGTAATTAGTTAAATATTTCGTGTAATGGGAATATAAATATATCACATGAGGTAGAATAGCAGTGTTATAGGTAGTTATAGAATTACGTGAGCGAGTAAGACGGGATTAGAGAAGAAATTTATCCATTACTTTTTAAATATTTATACGTTTTTGAATAAAGTTATTTTGTCATCATACTTTTACTCGCGTTTATTTAACTCAAGTGTGGTCCAGGCTTAGGACTAGCAATGTGCATGGATTCATTTGATGTTTACAAAGATTCGAAATGTATGTCAAGATAACACGATTTTAAATATCAAAATCAATCAATAAATTATATTGAACTTGATTTTAGAAATAAATTGAATGTCCCGGTGCTAATCCAAAATTATGAAAACTTAATGCATTAGTTGTAAACCTAGAAAACTACAATTTGATTTTAATGTAGTAAGAGTTTTAGTTACACTGAATTAAATAAAATACATGCCTGAGACGAATGTTGACGGGATTCATCGATGTTAACCGAACTCTTTGAATACAATTTAAAACTTTTTGCTATTATAATTAAAACAACTATTGACTTTAGGATATTTTTATTGCTATCGTTTTAAGTATCACTTCCATTTGCTTACCCATACGTTCGTTACCGATCAATCACGCAGCATCACACTGCAGTGCTCTATGGTAGTGTAATGGAATGAAATGTAGTGCCATGCTAAGTGTGATGTTTGGAATGGTCGAGTAATGTGTAATGTATCAGTACGCGTCCGAGCGATATTACGTGTGATGCATTGCTCGCATTGCTTACACCATGCCTGGTTGTGAGTATCCAGGTTGTTTTTTTTATATTTTGTACAACTCAACTGCAAACTTACTATAGGTTTACTACAAATTACTACTACTACTGCTACTAAAATTTTAGCAAACCTGTAAGTTTAAAAAAATAAAATAAAAAAATATTGAGGCCTTTTATGTTTATAAATCTAGTTTTGGAACATAATACGAAGGAACACATAGTTGTTTTAATACTCATCATGATGCATAATATCTTTATTATTTATTTTAAATTTGAGATAGTCACCCGCTTATTGTAGTGTCTTCATATTATTCATGTAAGAGGTAAAAACGTCAAAATCAAAATATTCTTTATTAGACCAAGTAGGTATTATACATTTTCTTCGGCCCCCTGTAAAGCTGTACAAAGCGTGTGTAAGATAATACCGTGAATCCGTAAGAGAATTACATGACCAAGGATTAATACAGTAACTGTTTAAATATTAGTTTGCAATACAAAGTAAGAATTAAACATTTTGAAACTTTTAACAACTACCTTCTAATAAAATAGTCAGCCGTACATTTGTTATCAGTGAAATATTTAAGTTACATTTGCGAAGGTCGCCTTTAATTTCAATAAAAGAAAATTGGATTTGCGTTATACTAATTGTTAGGCCCATTGAGATCAAAGAAGCTAAAGTATGTGTACTGAGGGTTGGCTTGATTGTTTACTAAGCTGAAATTTGTCAGTTTCAGTTCTCCACCATGGATCGAGAAGAGAGCAGGAGTCGTAGCCTCAGTTACGATAGATTGAGCGCAGAATTGGCATGGAGGTGCCAAAAAAAAAAAGCCAGTCAACACGGAGGTGTTGGAGATGACAGGAAGCGTTATGCTGAACGACCGTGGGTATTACGGGAGCGTGGTACCGAGGTCAATCGACAACCGTGGGTATTACGGGAGCGTGATACCGAGGTCAATCGAGGTGAACAGGTGAACAACGAATAGTCCAATAACAGCGGAGAGGTCTCTTCGTAAGCCGGTTCGGCGTACACGAGAGCGTTCGCCTAGCGCGAGGACGAGAAAATAGCAGGGAGCGATGTTCACAGCATCGTGCACGCAAACGCGAGGGTGGATACTATTCCCAAAACAAAATAGACAGTAACCGCAGCTCTTTGGTTGGGTCGCTTAGTTTGAAACGACGTAAGGTAAATGATAATGGATGAGCTATTGTTTATTTTGTCTGAGATACTGGCTGAAAGAGTTCAGTACGGAGAATCGCTTGATCAATATTATTACGCCAAAAACAATCTACTAAATTAATGAAAAATTAATGGGCGCCAGGATGTAGATTGTCTGCTGCACGGTGTAGGGTAGGTGCTCAGGCAGCTGCTTAAACCCGAACAAGTTTTTAATTTCTTTAATACGGTTTAAGTTGGTCAATATGGTGACCATCTTGAATGATTCTCAACGCGAAAAATTGATCGCAAATGTACTTTGCTTTTGCGATGGACAAGATGCTTCAAATTCAAATTTATTTACCGAAAAGGGCAAAATACAACTTGTAATTATTTAACTATATAAACTCAATTAATGCTAGGTAGATTTACAAATTCTTAACAATGTAAGGTTTTACGAATATGTTTAATTGTAGCTCAATCTAAAATAATAATAATAGAAAACGATTTGAATTTTCGGGTAATTTCAAAAAGTTTGTTATATTTGGTCTCCGGACTGGGCGAACCTGTTGGGCAGATGCCGGAATTCTCACTTTGTCGCGGAGGCCTTATTGATGTAATGATATTAAAACCAATATTTAATATTTACATCAAATGGGGACTACTACTGATTTAATAAATTGAATATTCTGTTTCAAAAATTGATCATAGTTACAATTTGTGAATGTATTGTTCCTGTTTTGTATACATTTTATATTTTTTACATTAATGTTCAGTATTGCAAATTAATAAGATAGTGTATTTAAATATCAATAATAAAACTAAATTCCATTACTTAAATTAAATAATATCAACAATATCAAAGATAAATTATTATAATTATGACCGCCTTGTTCACCTGGTCTGGCTGGAAAAGTCTTCTCATTTGTCAGTTCATGCGAAGGATAAAAATGAAAAACAATGAAATAGCTCAAGTTCAGCTTTAGACCTGGAACTTGATAAATACTTAACTGACATCAAAGTAAATGGGGTAGCACTAAATTGCTGTGTAGAGGTTGTAAGTCACGTTCTGTCATAAAACCTACTAAAGCCAGAGAGCTCAACTTTGATATGATAATTCCAAAGGGTATACCTCTACTCAGGGCTATAGGTAGGGCTCTGATAAATCCCGTGAGCATTACAACTACAACGTAGAAGTTCAGAACGTAAAACGAACGATAAAGACGTACATCGGTGGAGACTATGTTTTATTTGCCATATAAACCAAATCAGCATCAAACATTCAATACTTTTCTTCTGAAGTTTTCTTAAATCTTAAGTAATTTTTAGCCAAAATCTTTAGTAGCTTTGAGATATCTTAACCATAATAGATATGCTGGTGTATAGGTGCATGGGTTGGTAGAGAGTGATAAACATCATAGCATAAACGTCAACAAGGGTATACCTCCTGTATACCTGTGATCCTCTCGCGGACACGATAGCTGCCTACAACGGCTTAGGCATCAAGATGAACTGTCTGTGTGAATTATAATTGTCTTATTTTCGTTAATTCTGGTATTTAAGTCATAATCATTAGCACAGAATCTAAATCCATTGCATATCCTTCGGGAAATATTAAATTTTTAGCCATTCATGTCCAAATTAAGACTGTAATTATTACTATTTTATATGCTTTGCTTTGGATCCGAAATAAAAGATTTCGATGCAAATATATTATAAAACAAATAATAACTTCTATCATCACAATATATCAATTACGATAAAGTGTACGAATGGGCTAAAATGTCAAATACGTGAATTTTTATAGGGCTAGTATAGAATCCGCCACACTAGGGTCACCCACTCACACTTATTTAAGCACACCGTGTATTATTTTTGGATATCGCTGTCATCGTTGTCTTGTCAATCTATATACATAAGTGAAGCACAATTAATATATAATCTTAACATTGTTTCTGTACTTTAAAAGTGCCGCTCATCATAACTGTCAAGACTATAACTGTAGATTTTACCTCAAATCTTCGCCCTGCTTCCATTTGTTAAAAATATAATTAGAACCACGAGCAGGGGAAGGTAAAAATAAATTAAAATGGTATAAATCAAAATTATGTACATTTTACCATAGCTTAATATTTATTAGAGAAACAAACTGTACACAATATTTCAAGCAAGGATGACCTCTAAAGTTTCTACCAATAGTTATAGTATAGTATACTAATTTTGAAGTTGATATAGAAAATTGCAAATTAAAATAAGTATTTAAAACAAAATAATTGTACATCGGCTATGATATGGATAGTTTATAGAGATGAATTCGTTTGAAGGCATCAGATTGTCATCCCCACCAGACCAAGCGAATATAACAAGATTTTAAAAACATGTACATGTATAATTAATTATGATATTATTATTATTAAGTATACCTAAATAAGATTCTTTGTCATATATGGTACTAATTTTGAAGTAGGTATATGTATATTTAAAAACTGGTAATAAACATCAAATACAAAAATAAATATATATGTAAGATAATATATAAAGTTATCCATATTGAGGGAATAAAAGGGTAATTTATGTTACAAAAGTTTATTCAGTAATAAATTCAGATGGTGTAATTTAAACACAAAAGTAACAATAATCAATCAGAGAATAAATCAGAAATCGCTCAGCGTAATAGTGTGCTATGCGCGCGATTTATTAATCTAGCAACTTAAGGTATCTGGTACGAAGTTTATTGACTAGGTACATGTCAGCATAGGTACTAAGACCAAGAGTGGACGGACAGTTTTTCCGGGAGCAGAATGCTCTTGAGTCAAATCAGAAACGGGAAACTCCTTTCTATTGGCCATATGAGTTAGTTATAGCAAATCCCCGTGCAACTATTATTTTCCAAGGAAATTATTATTTTCGGTACACAATCAATAAGAGCTTATTTAGAACTAGCTTACCATTATCATAAAGCTTACTAAATAAAAGTCAAGGTAGGAAAAATTAATAAACCCTGTATATTAAATTATCATGGTCAGGCATATATAAATTTAAAAAAGAAAAATTTTATATTATTAAAAAAAAAAAACCTAACTTAAAATCTAAAAACATCTTCCAGTTCCTCTTATCGGGAAAGGGTACCTAAGATGCTGGAAGCGTTACCGCGTTGTATGGCAAGATAAGATACATATATCGATGGATAAAAGTACTTAAAATATATACTTTAAAATAAATAAATTCATAATCTAAATAATTATATCATGAGAAAGTTTTAGGACTCGAACATTAAAGGTTGATCGGCTGATTCAACAAAGTCCAACTGTTTACAAAAGTATTTAAAATGAATAAATGCTTAATAAAAAAAAATGTCAGCTTCGGAAAATGGGGTGCGGAATGTGAATCGGATTCTAGTATTGTAGGACGAACAGCTGAAGTTTAACCTTGATTACAAGTCCTTTTTATGGATGGTTTTCATTAAAATTAGTTGATCCCTAGTGTCCTTTGTACATCTTAAGGGTTTTAAAGTTAGAACGTCCAGTGGCTGATGATGATGATGATGATGATGAAGTTAGGAAGGTTGTCTAAATATGGAAATCTATAGTGAGGTGTTTAATACACTTATTTCGATTTTGTTGAAGCATTTTTATATAAACTTGATACATGGGGTCCCATACAGTATAATAAATTTCCATAGCAACCACCATAGTAGTTCTGATTGTGACATTAAGGCTCGTACCGCGTCTTAAAAGCACTCCCTAATGACAGTCATACCTAGAAGGCAGTAATGATCTAAGCGATTTAAATAGTGAATAAATAAAAAAAATATATATAAGAAAATCACATAAGTACGATATAATATATAAACAAATAATTAATAATTAAGTTATAACCTCACGAGTATGTGAGTTGTGAATCTGCCTATTCTTTTTACTAACGTATTGATCTCTCCATTGAAGAGTTGTCTGGAAGAGATAGTTTTAAGCCACCAATTGTGCTTCTGTTTAGCAGTGTAATCTTTGTAAAATGTTTTAACTGTGATGACTGCCTCCGTGGCCTCGCGGTTGAGCGCTTGGTTTCGGGTGCGGAGGTCTCGAGTTCGATCCCCGGGGGGGTGATCACCTTACAAATTTGATTTGTAAGATTTGACCGAGTTTGGAGGGATATTGCAGGCTTGAATCACCTGACTATCCGAGAATTAAGATGATTCCGTGCTTCCGAGGGCACGTTGGGCCGTCGCTCCCGGCTACTGTTGCGGTGGTGGTCGTTGGTCTGCCAGCCCGCAATTGACCGGCGTGGTCGACCGTGGCCAGATCGCCCTATGTAGGGTGGGCTGGAGCCCCTTGGTGGGGACATATATGGACTGTGAGGAGGAGGTACTTGATGAGTACCATTATGGGTTCTATTCTATTCTATATTTATGTGCTTAATATTACAATTCGTATAAATAAAACATAAAAAAATACATTGTAAGTGTGTAATGTGTAGAATATGTAAATAAAAATATATATGTATATTGAATGTGTAAATAATATGTAAATGTCTGTAAAACTATGTATATGATATGTGTGTGCATATATATGTATAAAAAGTTAATGCAATCGCAATTATGAAACATTAGTACGGATTAACACATTAGGACCTGTTAATTTTGAATCACTTGTTACCAGGATTTACAAGTTATTTCAAGAACTTACCTATGTATAAAAAAATATATAAAATAATAAAGTTTTATTAATTCTTTAAAAATTTTTTTCCAAAAGCGAAGGGACTCGCTTATAACAGGAAGGCCGAGCTGTAAGCTTATAATAATGAGTGTGCTATGATTGGCTATTATACTGTATAATTTATACTATTTATAATTGATAAACTGTATAGTTTTATTGTGTAATCATATTATTTACCTATTTAATAAGTATTAGTGGTATCGTGTATGAATAATGAGATACTTGTTTGACTTTACTTCAAAACAGCTCACGCTGATTAAAATAATGATTGTAATTAAATCCATAATTTTAGTAAATACTCATTTCTAAAATGTTATTATTTATTTATAAATGAGTTATAATAATTATTATGTAAATTTGAGTAAAGTATTATTAATAAGACTGTCAGTTGATTTGAGGTTAGGTAAGGTATAAATATACGATCTCTGTTTTTGCGCGGGCAATTGTCAGTAGTCCGTTGTATCGGCAAGTGGTTGTGAAAGATGAAATTATACGAAGTGTACCGCTATTTTGGGTTTTTATTTCAAAACCTCCACACTCCCTGAAGTTGACCCTACACATATTATATCTTTTTGTAGGAAAACCAAATATGATTTATTCCCCTATTCACTTTTTTCCAAAGTCCTATCAAGAACAAGTGAGGTTAGAGATCTTGGCATCATAATTGACTCTAAATTGCTATTTGATAAACATATTTCTAGCATATTCTCCAAAGCGTATAAATTGTTAGGATTTGTACTTCGTCAGTCAAAAGCATTTAAAAGCCCTCAAACTATTGTAACACTTTATAATGCATTGGTACTACCAATACTCCAATATGGCTCAACAGTATGGAACCCCATGTATCAAGTATATATCAAAATGCTTCAAAGAATTCAAAATAAGTTTATTAAACACCTCAACTATAGATTTCCATACTTTAACAACCTTCCTAACTTGAAACCCTTAAAATGTGCTAGAGACACTTGGGATCAATTAATGTTATTTAAAACCATCCATAATCTAATTGATTCACCTTATTTGTATCAAGGTTTAACTTCAGATGTCCGTCCTACAATACTAGAAACTCATTCACATTCCACACACCATCTCTTAGGACTAATTATACCACCAACACATTTATTTCCCGTGCTATTATTTCTTACAATACAAAATTTTCCGAAGCTGACATTTTCAATTTATCATTAACTCAATTTAAGAACTTTTGTAAACAGTTGGAGTTTGTTGAATCAGCCGATCGACCCTAAATGTTTGACTCATACAATTTTCTCTTAATATAATTATTTGAATTTATATTTATTTATTATATTATATTTATATATTTACTTATTATGTTATACTTATTATTAAAGTATGTATTTTAAGTACTTTTATTCATAATTATCTTATATATTATTAATTTATGTATTTTTAACCTTGAAAAGTAAGTATCTTATTTAGGTATATTTTATTATCATAAAATATTGTTAACATTATTTCCTAAAATCTCTATGCATATTTTTTAATCTTGTAGTGTTTGCTTGGTCTGGTGGGAATGACAATATAATTCATTTAACTTACTTAATTTCATCTGTGTAAATTATCCATATTACAACTGATGTATAATTGTTTTGTTTTCATTACTTATTTTAATTTGCGTTTTTCTGTATCGTCTGTATAACAATTGGTAGAAACTTTACAGGTCAAGAACTTCTCTGTATTTTTATATTATTTGAAATATTGTGTACCGTTTGTTTCTCAAATAAATAAAATCACATTTTAATTTACAACTCGATTGGAATAACGTTTATATTCGTCAATACTCTTAACCTCAAGTATGACACTACATACATCTCTCGGGATCCCAGCCTGGAACCACGGCGCATTCAACAGCGCAGGTTCGAGTTGTACGACCGCCGCCGCCGCCGCCGCCCCGCCCGCCCCGCCCGCCGGGGACGTGCACGCGTTGTTGTTGCCGCTGCGACTGGACGCGGGGGACACCGAGGAGGGGCTGGAATGTGAGACAAAATAATGTATAGATGTCTTTTTGTATATGAATGATGTAGGAGACTGATTAAGATAGAGTTTAGGTCTAGGAGACAATCATGATTTGTTGTAAAATATAGTAACATAAACAATATGCTCAAAAATTTACAGAAAATATATATTTCTGACATACAAAACTAAGATATAAAATTCTATATTCTTCATACATATTATACTTCTTAACCGTGGATCAAACTTGCAACGCTACATGTAGAACCAAGTCACTGAACTACTTATCGCGAATGTCATCTTACTACACGTACTGGTGGCATAATATGCATGGCACTATAGGTAAATGAACTCTTACGGCTATTAAAGCTATACAAATATCAACAGCGTTCATAGCGTTGTTTCATTATCGTTCTCACCTGAAGATGGTAAGTGAACATTAAAGAACGCACTTCACTATAAACTTCTTGTGGCTAAAAACTATGATTAAAGCTGCTTAAAGCTGTCAAGATTCACTGCTAGCTTTGACTACATCTTAAACTACGGAATACAATGTAGGTACGTACATACAAGAATTGCCGGAGCTTTAACAGTGACAGTACAATTGCGTATACATATTTCAATTATGTAACAACGAGTAAAGCAATTGTACTTAGATGTTGGTTGACCCTAAGATATAATGCCCCGAACTGTCTACAGGAATAGTGTTAACTCAATGTAGATGAAGTGGATAATACAGAATTGTTTTATATAGAAACACATAATAAAATCTCAGCTTACTGTGTAACTCCGGATATAAAAGAATTACCCAAATAAATTACTAAATTTACACATATTTAACATCTGATCCAAGGTTTGAACTTAAGCGTCTTCTGTTTAGACTGAGTTGTTTTCCATATATTGACAAAGTTGTTTTTTTTATGACAGGGTTGACTGGCTTAGGCAGACAAAGCACACACCATCTCTATAACTAAGGGTGCTTGACTTTGGAAATAATTCCGTTGCATATCATTTCACTACCTTTTAGCATCAACCACCATAGTAGGTAAATAATTATTCCAAAAACTATGGATATCCCCTTAAAGAAACAAGCCATGAATTTGTATAGTCCAATAGTTATTTCACCTTTAAGAGGCACAAAAATAAATAAAGTGAAATACAAACCAATTATTAAGGTCATGGTGAAGATTTAATCGGTCCACATCAACCAAATCTTTATTGTTTTCGTCCGCCACGTGGTTTTGTCGCCGGTCTTCATCGCTCTCGTTGATGTAGCCTCCGTTCACGCACAGCGGGAGAGTACTTGGCCTATAATATATAAAAGATAATGATCAGCTATTTCTTATTAGAATATACCAACAGTTATTTATTTGGTTATTTTAATGTATAGAAAAAGTATAGTAGGTTTTGCGTAGAGTCTTACAGCAGGTCAACTAGTCAAATATTCATCTTCATTGTCTTTATTTTAACAGTAAATATAAAGAAATAAATAGAATTAGCAATGTCTGCCTAACCAAAATATACTAATAAACGCAATGAAAATAAAGGGATCGCTCAACTATTTTCGTTTTTAGCACTCAGTTTCGGCACCGCTTAATCATGTCTTTCTGGTAGTGTTTGATTTGAAATGTAGGTGGCGCCACGTGTAGTTTAGTTGCAAAAACTGCAGCAAATCGGTCGTGTTTTTGAGAAAAACAACACACACATACAAAGAAAAATTATTTATGCTGCTGCCTGTGGTGCAAGTTATAAATATCTTCTATACTATAATAAGACTGTAACGAGGTCAAAACTGTACATTGAAGATAAAAAAATAAAAACCGGTGGAATATGTTTTATTTTCGATACTGAAGCCAAATTTGCTATTTTTGAAAAAAATGACTGTCTGTCATCACGTTAATTCTACTGGACCGATCTTGATCAAATTTGGCATGAATGTAGGTTATTCACCTGGCCAACATATAGGATATAATTTATCCCGGATTTCGCAAGGGTTCCCACAGGAGCATAAAAAACATAACTTTTATGTGGTTCCCCATATTTACACGATGAATTTTTTCATCGACCGACTTTATCGGACTCTTCATTAATAGTCTTTTTGGAAAAAATAAGGGTTTCATCCATTTTCATCAAAATAATTGTCCATTTAATTGTTTGTCAATAGTATGACTACTAGATATATAGGATATCATAAATTTGAGACATACACAAATGTCTGCGTGGCGTAGCGTTTGGTAAACACTAAGTACGAAAGACCCAGGTTCGAATCCCGGGTGGTCAAAGTCTTTTTGCGTATTTTTTTTGCTTTTGTGTTAGGTTAGAATAATAACTATGCGAATATGTATGAATAAAGATAATTGAAAGCATATTGTATGAATTTTGCGTATTAATTTGGTAGGTTTGAGAATAAGTTTATAACTTTTGTTTATTTAACTATTTTTAACTTATTTTTTGTGTGTGTGTGTGTGTGTGTGTGTGTGTGTGTGTGTGTGTGTGTGTGTGTGTGTGTAACTAAGATACTCATAGATATATATTACTTTACTTACGCATAAATTAATATTCTGTTTAAGCCTCAGAATGCATAGTTTGTAAATAATAGTAAATATCTCAATTTTAATTCAGTACCGCCATATATTGGCCGATGATTGCAATCTCTCTCACATCATCAACTTATTGCTCCCCATATTTACACGATTAATTTTTTCATCGACCGACTTTATCAGTATCACTCTTCATTAATAGTGTTTTTGAAAAAATAAGGGTTTTATCCATTTTCATCAAAATAAATGTCCATTTAATGAATTGCTGTGTAGTGTCGGCTAAGAATAACACTACCCCATTTCTTCCGGTGGGTGTACGTAAGAGGCGACTAACAGTATTGGGGCTTTTACGGGATTTTTGGCCGATGTGGTTGGAGACCCATCACCAACAACCTTTATTTCACTATCTTTTCCCGACGCAACTTCCAAAAGTGGCTGAGGAACTTCAAGTTCCTTAGCTCTGGCTACCCCTTGTAGGGATTTATAGCCGTGAGTATATGTATGTATGTATGTATTTAATTGTTTGTTAATTTTTTGTTGTTGAGATAGTAATTCTTTATCCACTTTTGGAAGTTGAATGGGGTCCGTCCAACCGTCCAACTGCATAGCCCAATAATCACTTAAAAAGTCTCAATGTTCTTTATATCTATTACAACGCCCACGGGAATATAAATACAAAAAAACAGAAGTTAGTGTAGTTAGATAGTGTTTTGGTATTTTGGATGTAATTTACAGTAAACTGGATGCAAAAATATGAGAGGATGGATGATAGGAAATTGGTAAAAGGTATCTATAGAGCTAATGTGGAAGGTAATGTTAGTAGAGGACGGCCACGAAAGACACACTTGGACCAAATTGAAAGTGTGCTCAAAAAGGCAGGCGTCCGAAGTATGAAGAATAAAAGAGCATGTATGAAAAGATTGATGGATGTAGACGAAGCAAGAGAGGTTTGCCAGGATCGTACGAAGTGGCGATCGATAGTCTCTGCCTACCCCAATGGGAATTAACGGCGTGAGTATATGCATGTATGTATGTGGATGCAAAAAATGTAGTCCACGCGGACGTAGTCGCGGGCAAAAAGCTAGTCAAGAATAAGTTTATACTTACTGAATTTCATGTTTTTTATTCCCATCGGGGTAGGCAAAGACTATCAATCGCCATTTCGCATAAGCCTGACAAATCTCTCTTGTTTACATTCAAACTCTAACCTTTACGCCGTATATCTCCGAAGAGGTTGGCAGACATCTTCATCCTTCTGAGCATCACGTGACATTGTCCTCTGAATTTCAGAGAACCCACGTTTTGGTTGGGCAGAGTACTCACGTCATAGGGGGCAGGCCTTTCATCTTTTTGTACGAAAACACTGTCACATGACCAAGTACAACTCAGTCATGTGAAATTCTCACGATATTTTCCTCTTATCGTTACCAACATAGGACTTTAGAAAAGACCAATTAGTGTGGCCCGATTCGGGATTTGAAGGTATGCCTGTTTGCACAAAAGGCAGGTTTTCCGCTTTTCGTTTCCTTTTTATCACGGTTCTTTATATCTCTTTGCATCTTTCATTAATAGATATATTGGAACGCAACGTCACTTATCGCTAACGTTCATTAAAATTCAAATTAAAAACATTCGATTCATATATTTGTCCGTATGGCTTAGCAAAGATTGAAATACTTGTGTTATTTTCGCGCAAACAATATAAGTATTAACATTTCACTCAATACTTCAAGAATTTGAATTGTTAATTATTATTTTTGGGGCCTTTAAATGATTGTGGGGCGATGTGCCTTTCGACTTATCACCAAACTTTACAATGTTTTCCCCACTTAACATTCTAAAGACGCTGAGGAATTGTGGAATGTGGACCTTTGATTTAGTCTCTGGTATCTATAGACATAAGTATAAGTATTTATGAAAATAAAAATAACTATTACTTTATCTATGTTTACCATATAATTTAGACTTAACTTTTTAGTTCTTACGTATTTAGTTTTTGACTTAATAAGCCAAGTATTTAAATAAACATAAATCGTTATACATCAAACATATTAATCAATCTTTCAGTGAAATACTAACGTGGTAGGCGTATCAGCGACGAGCGGCATGGAGTCGTCATCGTCGGGCAGCGGGCGCGGCGCGAGGCGGGCCAGGCGCCGCATCAGCGCGGGCGGCTCGACGCGGTCGGGGCGGTCGCGGTCCGGTCGGTCCGC
>CAUYWD010000055.1:0-33941 GCA_963576735.1 Bedellia somnulentella
TCTTTTCTCTAAACAAAAGTTTTAGTCAATAGACCACTACTCAATTCGATCACCATAATAATAATTGAAAACAAGTTTTAATATATGGAGAAATTTGTAATGATTTTCATAATCCCACCAGAGCGTCAGCGTGACCGCGGCGCTGCTCCCATCCTTGCAAGCCACGTACGCGATGCAGCGCGTGCAGTGGGCGGGGCTGTCGGGCGAGCGCGCGCACTTCACGGTGGAGCTGCCGTCGCACTCGCTGAGCTTCGTGACGCGCCTGCGCGCCGGCAGCGCCACCACGCTGCCCGCCGCCGCCGCCGTGCACCTGCCGCCCGTGCACGTGCAGGCCAACGCTGTGGACGGTGAGACATACATATACTTACTATAGACATACATATACTTACTATAGACATACATATACTTACTATAGACACTCATACACCACGCTGCCCGCCGCCGCCGCCGTGCACCTGCCGCCCGTGCACGTGCAGGCCAACGCTGTGGACGGTGAGACATACATATACTTACTATAGACATACATATACTTACTATAGACATACATATACTTACTATAGACACTCATACACCACGCTGCCCGCCGCCGCCGCCGTGCACCTGCCGCCCGTGCACGTGCAGGCCAACGCTGTGGACGGTGAGACATACATATACTTACTATAGACATACATATACTTACTATAGACATACATATACTTACTATAGACACTCATACACCACGCTGCCCGCCGCCGCCGCCGTGCACCTGCCGCCCGTGCACGTGCAGGCCAACGCTGTGGACGGTGAGACATACATATACTTACTATATACATACATATACTTACTATAGACATACATATACTTACTATAGACACTCATACACCACGCTGCCCGCCGCCGCCGCCGTGCACCTGCCGCCCGTGCACGTGCAGGCCAACGCTGTGGACGGTGAGACATACATATACTTACTATATACATACATATACTTACTATAGACATACATATACTTACTATAGACACTCATACACCACGCTGCCCGCCGCCGCCGCCGTGCACCTGCCGCCCGTGCACGTGCAGGCCAACGCTGTGGACGGTGAGACATACATATACTTACTATATACATACATATACTTACTATAGACATACATATACTTACTATAGACACTCATACACCACGCTGCCCGCCGCCGCCGCCGTGCACCTGCCGCCCGTGCACGTGCAGGCCAACGCTGTGGACGGTGAGACATACATATACTTACTATATACATACATATACTTACTATAGACATACATATACTTACTATAGACACTCATACACCACGCTGCCCGCCGCCGCCGCCGTGCACCTGCCGCCCGTGCACGTGCAGGCCAACGCTGTGGACGGTGAGACATACATATACTTACTATATACATACATATACTTACTATAGACATACATATACTTACTATAGACACTCATACACCACGCTGCCCGCCGCCGCCGCCGTGCACCTGCCGCCCGTGCACGTGCAGGCCAACGCTGTGGACGGTGAGACATACATATACTTACTATATACATACATATACTTACTATAGACATACATATACTTACTATAGACACTCATACACCACGCTGCCCGCCGCCGCCGCCGTGCACCTGCCGCCCGTGCACGTGCAGGCCAACGCTGTGGACGGTGAGACATACATATACTTACTATATACATACATATACTTACTATAGACATACATATACTTACTATAGACACTCATACACCACGCTGCCCGCCGCCGCCGCCGTGCACCTGCCGCCCGTGCACGTGCAGGCCAACGCTGTGGACGGTGAGACATACATATACTTACTATAGACATACATATACTTACTATAGACACTCATACACCACGCTGCCCGCCGCCGCCGCCGTGCACCTGCCGCCCGTGCACGTGCAGGCCAACGCTGTGGACGGTGAGACATACATATACTTACTATATACATACATATACTTACTATAGACATACATATACTTACTATAGACACTCATACACCACGCTGCCCGCCGCCGCCGCCGTGCACCTGCCGCCCGTGCACGTGCAGGCCAACGCTGTGGACGGTGAGACATACATATACTTACTATAGACATACATATACTTACTATAGACATACATATACTTACTATAGACACTCATACACCACGCTGCCCGCCGCCGCCGCCGTGCACCTGCCGCCCGTGCACGTGCAGGCCAACGCTGTGGACGGTGAGACATACATATACTTACTATAGACATACATATACTTACTATAGACATACATATACTTACTATAGACACTCATACACCACGCTGCCCGCCGCCGCCGCCGTGCACCTGCCGCCCGTGCACGTGCAGGCCAACGCTGTGGACGGTGAGACATACATATACTTACTATAGACATACATATACTTACTATAGACACTCATACACCACGCTGCCCGCCGCCGCCGCCGTGCACCTGCCGCCCGTGCACGTGCAGGCCAACGCTGTGGACGGTGAGACATACATATACTTACTATATACATACATATACTTACTATAGACATACATATACTTACTATAGACACTCATACACCACGCTGCCCGCCGCCGCCGCCGTGCACCTGCCGCCCGTGCACGTGCAGGCCAACGCTGTGGACGGTGAGACATACATATACTTACTATATACATACATATACTTACTATAGACATACATATACTTACTATAGACACTCATACACCACGCTGCCCGCCGCCGCCGCCGTGCACCTGCCGCCCGTGCACGTGCAGGCCAACGCTGTGGACGGTGAGACATACATATACTTACTATATGCATACATATACTTACTATAGACATACATATACTTACTATAGACACTCATACACCACGCTGCCCGCCGCCGCCGCCGTGCACCTGCCGCCCGTGCACGTGCAGGCCAACGCTGTGGACGGTGAGACATACATATACTTACTATATACATACATATACTTACTATAGACATACATATACTTACTATAGACACTCATACACCACGCTGCCCGCCGCCGCCGCCGTGCACCTGCCGCCCGTGCACGTGCAGGCCAACGCTGTGGACGGTGAGACATACATATACTTACTATATACATACATATACTTACTATAGACATACATATACTTACTATAGACACTCATACACCACGCTGCCCGCCGCCGCCGCCGTGCACCTGCCGCCCGTGCACGTGCAGGCCAACGCTGTGGACGGTGAGACATACATATACTTACTATATACATACATATACTTACTATAGACATACATATACTTACTATAGACACTCATACACCACGCTGCCCGCCGCCGCCGCCGTGCACCTGCCGCCCGTGCACGTGCAGGCCAACGCTGTGGACGGTGAGACATACATATACTTACTATATACATACATATACTTACTATAGACATACATATACTTACTATAGACACTCATACACCACGCTGCCCGCCGCCGCCGCCGTGCACCTGCCGCCCGTGCACGTGCAGGCCAACGCTGTGGACGGTGAGACATACATATACTTACTATAGACATACATATACTTACTATAGACATACATATACTTACTATAGACACTCATACACCACGCTGCCCGCCGCCGCCGCCGTGCACCTGCCGCCCGTGCACGTGCAGGCCAACGCTGTGGACGGTGAGACATACATATACTTACTATAGACATACATATACTTACTATAGACACTCATACACCACGCTGCCCGCCGCCGCCGTCGTGCACCTGCCGCCCGTGCACTTGCAGGCCAACGCTGTGGACGGTGAGACATACATATACTTACTATAGACATACATATACTTACTATAGACACTCATACACCACGCTGCCCGCCGCCGCCGCCGTGCACCTGCCGCCCGTGCACGTGCAGGCCAACGCTGTGGACGGTGAGACATACATATACTTACTATAGACATACATATACTTACTATAGACATACATATACTTACTATAGACATACATATACTTACTATAGACACTCATACACCACGCTGCCCGCCGCCGCCGCCGTGCACCTGCCGCCCGTGCACGTGCAGGCCAACGCTGTGGACGGTGAGACATACATATACTTACTATATACATACATATACTTACTATAGACATACATATACTTACTATAGACACTCATACACCACGCTGCCCGCCGCCGCCGCCGTGCACCTGCCGCCCGTGCACGTGCAGGCCAACGCTGTGGACGGTGAGACATACATATACTTACTATAGACATACATATACTTACTATAGACATACATATACTTACTATAGACATACATATACTTACTATAGACACTCATACACCACGCTGCCCGCCGCCGCCGCCGTGCACCTGCCGCCCGTGCACGTGCAGGCCAACGCTGTGGACGGTGAGACATACATATACTTACTATATACATACATATACTTACTATAGACATACATATACTTACTATAGACACTCATACACCACGCTGCCCGCCGCCGCCGCCGTGCACCTGCCGCCCGTGCACGTGCAGGCCAACGCTGTGGACGGTGAGACATACATATACTTACTATATACATACATATACTTACTATAGACATACATATACTTACTATAGACACTCATACACCACGCTGCCCGCCGCCGCCGCCGTGCACCTGCCGCCCGTGCACGTGCAGGCCAACGCTGTGGACGGTGAGACATACATATACTTACTATATACATACATATACTTACTATAGACATACATATACTTACTATAGACACTCATACACCACGCTGCCCGCCGCCGCCGCCGTGCACCTGCCGCCCGTGCACGTGCAGGCCAACGCTGTGGACGGTGAGACATACATATACTTACTATAGACATACATATACTTACTATAGACACTCATACACCACGCTGCCCGCCGCCGCCGCCGTGCACCTGCCGCCCGTGCACGTGCAGGCCAACGCTGTGGACGGTGAGACATACATATACTTACTATATACATACATATACTTACTATAGACATACATATACTTACTATAGACACTCATACACCACGCTGCCCGCCGCCGCCGCCGTGCACCTGCCGCCCGTGCACGTGCAGGCCAACGCTGTGGACGGTGAGACATACATATACTTACTATAGACATACATATACTTACTATAGACACTCATACACCACGCTGCCCGCCGCCGCCGCCGTGCACCTGCCGCCCGTGCACGTGCAGGCCAACGCTGTGGACGGTGAGACATACATATACTTACTATAGACATACATATACTTACTATAGACATACATATACTTACTATAGACACTCATACACCACGCTGCCCGCCGCCGCCGCCGTGCACCTGCCGCCCGTGCACGTGCAGGCCAACGCTGTGGACGGTGAGACATACATATACTTACTATAGACATACATATACTTACTATAGACACTCATACACCACGCTGCCCGCCGCCGCCGCCGTGCACCTGCCGCCCGTGCACGTGCAGGCCAACGCTGTGGACGGTGAGACATACATATACTTACTATAGACATACATATACTTACTATAGACACTCATACACCACGCTGCCCGCCGCCGCCGCCGTGCACCTGCCGCCCGTGCACGTGCAGGCCAACGCTGTGGACGGTGAGACATACATATACTTACTATATGCATACATATACTTACTATAGTACATATACTTACTATAGACACTCATACACCACGCTGCCCGCCGCCGCCGCCGTGCACCTGCCGCCCGTGCACGTGCAGGCCAACGCTGTGGACGGTGAGACATACATATACTTACTATATACATACATATACTTACTATAGACATACATATACTTACTATAGACACTCATACACCACGCTGCCCGCCGCCGCCGCCGTGCACCTGCCGCCCGTGCACGTGCAGGCCAACGCTGTGGACGGTGAGACATACATATACTTACTATAGACATACATATACTTACTATAGACATACATATACTTACTATAGACACTCATACACCACGCTGCCCGCCGCCGCCGCCGTGCACCTGCCGCCCGTGCACGTGCAGGCCAACGCTGTGGACGGTGAGACATACATATACTTACTATAGACATACATATACTTACTATAGACATACATATACTTACTATAGACACTCATACACCACGCTGCCCGCCGCCGCCGCCGTGCACCTGCCGCCCGTGCACGTGCAGGCCAACGCTGTGGACGGTGAGACATACATATACTTACTATATACATACATATACTTACTATAGACATACATATACTTACTATAGACACTCATACACCACGCTGCCCGCCGCCGCCGCCGTGCACCTGCCGCCCGTGCACGTGCAGGCCAACGCTGTGGACGGTGAGACATACATATACTTACTATATACATACATATACTTACTATAGACATACATATACTTACTATAGACACTCATACACCACGCTGCCCGCCGCCGCCGCCGTGCACCTGCCGCCCGTGCACGTGCAGGCCAACGCTGTGGACGGTGAGACATACATATACTTACTATATACATACATATACTTACTATAGACATACATATACTTACTATAGACACTCATACACCACGCTGCCCGCCGCCGCCGCCGTGCACCTGCCGCCCGTGCACGTGCAGGCCAACGCCGTGGACGGTGAGACATACATATACTTACTATAGACATACATATACTTACTATAGACATACATATACTTACTATAGACATACACATACTTACTATAGACACTCATACACTACGCTATAACGTTATATGTGTCGTAGGATGATTTGATGTTTAGTTTTTTTGCAAAAAACCTAAAAATTTTGCAAAAACACAGATAACTAGTCAACAATCAAATATATTCACTGCCCCTTTCTATTATTATCACAATACTCAAACTTTATACAAAATTAATCACAATAACCAAATCGCCATCCAAATTCAATCAAGTCAAGAGTCAAGTTACCATCCATCAATCTATCAAATCACTCACAGAGTCAATCACAGACTCAATATATAGAATATGCTAAAGCCGCGCGTACTGCCAGAAAACAAGTACTTAATAATCTGGCGCGAACAGTGATAAAACTTTTTAATCTTACTAGGCTTTTTGTGAAAACACTAGTTGGTTTGGTAAGATTGTACATCTTCCATGCTGATTGAATTGTTCCTGGGATTCATAAAATTATCCTACGACGTATGCATCCCCAGGCGGTCAATCCTCTCCGAACGCGAGCGAGTCCCGCGTGCGGTCCGGGCGCTACCTGGCGGCGGTGGCCGACATCGGGCTGTTCGAGCACACGCTGTCCACCGACCTGCTCAACCATCTCGTCTTCGTGCAGAAGGTCTTCATGAAGGTACTTTCAATATGACAATTGTACAATTTTACGTGACTGTTTCAAAGGACTAATGTGCTTGATATAAATTGCGCAAAATGTATTAGATTGACCCATTACCAGTTCACTGTATATTCATATATTAGTCTGGAGATTGTTCTTGAGAGGTCACCAAAATGAACACTATAATCGCGATGATAAGAAAAAGAGCGATACAAGATTGCCAATGTTGTACAAAATAAGGCTTTAATACTATAAATATATTCCGAATAAATATATTCAAATTCTATGCTTCGGCCTGCTCTTGAGTTAAATACTCTATTATAGCACTCTGATCATTAATTTATAATACCTTTGCTTGAATATGTCTGCTTTTACAATATAAGCAGTTTTACTTTATAAAAAAGTTAACAAGCTAACCTATTATATTAAGACTAGCTGACCCGACAAACTTCGTACTGTCAAATTTGCTTTGTTTAATTTGCGTTTTTTCCGGTACTCTTAGTTCAATCAGGCGTGAATATTTTATTGATCATATTTTTCCGGGATGAAAAGTATACTATGTTATAATTTGGGTCATTATTTAGCGTTCTACTAAATTTCATTTAAAATGAATCACATAAATTAAATTTTAAAAATCAATTGTAAACTTGAAACGAAGCGCCGCGCCGCGCCGCACTGAATATTTTATAATTCGACACAACCATCAACGTTGTCTGCCCTCACGTGTCTACCCGTTCGGGTCGCGCACCTCAACATGAGCCCACCCCCACCACCGCCGTCGCCGCCGCGCGCCGCCACTCGCCGCCACTGTCGTGCTATGCGGACCGACCGACTGACACAACGACGAAACGCAGCCGCCGCCGCCGCCGCCATCTCTGCCCTCGGCATTGTAAATGCATCTTATGTATTAATATTAACATAAAAGTGTTATGATATGTATATATTCGGAATACTCATTTCATCAGCTTAAATTTGATATGCATTTTGTTTTATGTTTATTGGTCTATGTCGGTAGGAAGGAACATCGAGTAATTGAAAAATAAGATATTTCGTAAATTAAACTTGAACACCACTAAAACCGTTATTGTGGCTAAACCTTAAAGGATAGACATATGCTATCGCAGACTTTTTTATAGAACTTTTTGAGAAGAATAATTCCCCCATACATTGTTATTCTGTATTTTGAGTTATTTCAGCAGCGCACGCAATGCAAACCTCCAAAAAGCTCGTTTTTCTTCCGTCCGTCTGATAACTGTTACGATTACTCTAATAATTTCTTAAGTAGGTACACCTAAATTATACACCTATAGAATCCCTGGAATGTCTTCTTTCCATTATTGAAAACCACATAGCTATTGATATAGTATTTTTGAGATCCTAGGTAACAAACACATTTTGGGCGCCCTTCGCAACTTCATTTTATACTATGTATAGATTAAGCCACAGATTAAGTATATATACTTTTCTTTTAATTTTAGGAAGTAAACGAAGTGGTGCAGAAAGTGTATGGTGCTGAAAAACCTGTGCCGTTCTGGAATGAGGATGAAGGATCTAGTTCTGCAATAAGCAGGATGCTGTTTTCACTTACTATCAGGATTAAGGTATTGTAATGATAAAAATTCACAAAAACATGTGTCATATAACAAGTGTCAAAAATTTAAATTATCAGTTTATTAAAAAGAGCTATCTCAAACACCAAACAGTATTTAAATGTTTTAATATCGAACTGTTTTACTGATTTGATAACATTTCGTTAAACTATTATGAACTATTAACGTTTTTATACTCACGCTCTTATTTCTGTTCAATACGAGCAGAAATAAGAATAGAATACCACAATTAAAACCTTTTATCAAAGCTATGTAAAACCGTTATTTATGTGATATTATCTATGCAAAAATTATCCTAAAAAGCTCTTACTTTTACGTGATTGTGGTACAAATCATTGCTTTACAAAAGCAATGTCTGCCAAGTAATTAATATTCATCTTTTCATATACTCATCAGTCCATGATTTATTGGCCAGTACATTTTGCTGGGTACCAACTCATAATTAGCATTTACACTTAGAATGAGACATTATTTTATACCGCGATGTATGACAAGAAAGAGACGACGCTGGTGTGCGAGCGAGTCCACCATTGTTTACGCGTATCACTATATATGGAATGTTACCCACATCGCATCCAGAATTTACACTTAAAATGAGAAATGACTTGATAGCACGATGTACGACAAGAAAGAGACGCCACTAGTGTGCGAGCGAGTAAACCATTGTTAGCTTCTCATCTTATGTTATTATATACTTTTTCTTATTTATAACACACTTTTGTTATAGTTTTATTGTATTAAGCACAAATTTGTATTGTCTCCGATAGAGTGGTCTCTCCTAACACAGGTTTTATAACTTAAAAGGGGAGTCCGGTGTACTATTGTCAAGTTTGTGCTTAATAAAATGTATTGATTTGACTTGTAACGTTTCGCAGCGCATCCAGCTGACGGCCACGACGCCCAGCAGCTCGGCGCTGCGGCTGGAGACGGGCGCCGTGGAGCTGCAGCTGTCCAACCGCGAGCGCCGCCGCGCCCGGAACGACCTGCGACTGTCCGCTAAGGCGCAGGTCAAATATTGCTTTTACATTTGTACTTGTTGCTTTTGATAGGATGAGAGTGATTCTTGCGATGTCAGTTGACAAAGTAACAGCTGAACTGCCTATTAGTACGACTGGTCGTGCAAAAAGCATTTTTTTTTATTTATACTAATAGATAACACAAAGTGCTCCTCTTAACCAAAAATTAAAAGGCAATCACAAACAAAACAAAGTACTTCAAAGTGTTCATAGCGATACACTTTTACGAACAGTGACTCTAATGATGGTAGAAACTTAGCAAAACAAAAATATTTTAAGGTATAATCATTTATCTATGTGGAGTAAAATTTACAAGATAAATAATTTTTATGAATAATAAAATGTTATAGTAGGCATCAATTATATTTTCAATACGAGCTGTAAGTAACAACCATACAATGACTTTACAGGTGGATTTGAAATTATCCCTTGGCCAACTCATAAGGAACCCAATGTTTGAAGAAGCTGAACCAGAGTTCCAGCACTATGCCTTCTTCAATACCCGGATATGTGAGTATTTATGTTTGTTTTTCTATACTATCATCTTTCAAAAGGAATTGAGCACATAAGATCAGACTTTTAATTGGGTAGAATTTTATAATCTTTTTTTTTATTACATGTTATAGATTATACTTACGTATTTTCCGCATTAAATATTTGGAATCACGTATTCCACTGTAAACTTTTATCTTGTATCATGTCTTATAAATTTTAACAAAAGTATATTCTGAACATTTCTGTATTTCCCTGGAATAATTGTCTGGTACTTCTTTATCTACACTATGCAGTTCTTTTTATTTACGTAAAAGATCCTTCTTCGACAAACAACTCTGGTTAGACATTCATGAAAAATATAATAATAAAAGCATTTATTATTATATTTGTCTTATTTCAAGACATGACATAAAATAAACAATAATAATTTATAAAAGACAAAAAGGTCCAGAGCTCGGTCTTTTCACATCAAAATCTGGATAACACATCTAATGATAACATCACCAGCCCTCCGCAACGCGTTCCAAGACGAGAGCGCGGCGGGCAGCGAGGCGGCCGCGGAGGACAAGGAGATGGTGCTCATCACGCTGCGCCGGCCGCTGGTCTACATCCAGCCCGTGGCCGTGGACAAGGCCATCCTGGTGTGGCTCAACTACAAGAACGCCTACGAGTACTGGAACGAGAAGCGGATGACGCTCAACAAGGAGGTGCTGACCGCTACGCAGCAGCTGTTTGAGAAGGTGAGGAGGGTAACTAATGTGTGAGGAGACAGAACGGTATGGTTTTGGAATGTGGATGGATAAAACATTCAGGGTTCCTCATTTGCAGACAGCAATTATCGTCACGGTACAAAGTAACTCAGTTAAGTAAATCGTTACGGTTTTAACAATAGAAGTAAACTAAATGGCGGACTATCTTTAAAAATAATACACAACCTTTTTTTCTAACAAATAATGAGCAAATTCTATGTTCGGGATGTTTACGCCTACTTTGATACAGGCGTTTATATGACGCTGGGCATACAGTTTTATAAAGTACTCGTTCTTCGGAATTCAACCAGATGGTTTGTACCCTTTTTAGAACACAATTTAGTAACGTAGTAATATTTACTCAATGCTTGTTCACAGGTGCAACTGACATCGCAAATAGCGGGACCTCATCTCAGCTCGTTGTTTTTACAACTGAATGTCGATGATATTGGAATTTGTCTGCCACTCAATATTCCACCAATGGTATGTGTCTAATTGAAATAAGTTTATTACTTTATTATTTGTTTCTAAGAATCTATTGCTAACAGCCGTGATAGCCCAGTGGGTAGAACACTCGGTTAACGTGCAAGCGACTAGTGTTCAAATCCCGGGTCGGGGCCTACACCAATTTGTCTTTTCTAAAGACATATGTGTGGTTAATTTATCATGGTTGTTAACGGTGAGGGAAAACATCGTGAGGAAACCCACATGGCTGAGTTGTACTTAGTCATGTGACAGTGTATTCGTACAAAACGGCGATAGGCCTGCCCCCTATCACGTGAGTACACTGTCCATGCAAAACGTGGGTACTCTGAATACCAGATGACAAAGTCACGTGATGTTCAGAAGTATTAGTACCTCTGCCAACCCCTTCGGGGATATGCGGCGTGAACGTTTATGCTTATTATGCTTATGCTTAATCTATTGCTGAACCGATTGACAATAATTATATCTTGTAACAAAGCTTACAGGAAAACAAAATATATTTTAAAGTAAAAAGTAAAGTAAAAAGTAAAAAAATCTTTATTCAGTCCCTCATATTATACAACATGTAAATACAACAATCGCACAAATTACACACAATGAGAGCCAAAAAGGCGCCGACTCAGCATATGTACACTAGAGTTTTGGCTTTAATGCACGCTGATTTTCAGCCGGGACCCTTGAAAAATACATAAAATAAGATAAAACCTAAACTAAAAAACAAAACATTTAACCATTGAAACACAAATCGAAAGCTAATAATAATAACAAAACTAAAAAAGAACACGAAATGTTAACTTTAATGACATCTTTCTAATCCTTCACCGACATAGAAGCATAAAACCATATTCATATTATATTCATAAAACCATATTTATATTCATATTTTAATACATTTATGTATATATATATTTATAATAAACTTACACATACATACAATATAGACCTAAAAAATATATAAAATCTATATGAATTAAGATATTAAATATATTATATTAATTGTATTATTGAATAATAATCGCCATTCTGTTGCAGGTGTGATGTTAACTATGTTTGAAGTTATTTAACATCGTAATCTTAAGCTTCTTTTTGAATGACGATTTATTTTTAAGTAGTCACTTGAAAACAATATATCGATAAATTATACAGAGGTTAAATTGAGGCGACATGATAGTCCAGTGGGTAGAACACCCGCCCGAAAAACAGAAGGGCGTGAGTTCCAATCCTGGGACGGGCCTACACCAATTTGTCTTTTCTAAAGTCATATGTGTGGTTAATTTATCATGGTTGCTAACGGTGAGGGAAAACATCGTGAGGAAACCCACATGGCTGAGTTGTACTTAGTCATGTGACAGTGTATTCGTACAAAACGGCGATAGGCCTGCCCCCTATCACGTGAGTACACTGTCTAAGCAAAACGTGGGTACCTTCTCTGGAAACTAGATGGCGCTTGCCATGTGAGTTCAGGAGTATTGGTACCTCTGCCAACCCCTTCGGGGATAAACGGCGTGAACGTTTATGTTATGTTATTATGTTAAATTGGTTTGTTTGAAAAATATAAGTTTATTGATGAAATGATATTAATTCTTACATTAGTATCATGACAAAAAAATATATCGTGCAGAATAAAATATTGCTTCCTGATAACTTGTACCGATCTGGATTATTAATATCCTGGTTAAGAGATGAATAAAAATATTTGTAAAGTAGTGTTTTAACTGTGGTGTATGTTGGCAGGCGGGCTGGGGCCGCAGCACGTGCGAGCTGGAGTCGCGCGGCGCCGTCGTCATCACGCTGGAGAGCACCTCCATCTCCGCCTGCAGCTGCGGCTCGCTCGTCAGCAAGGCACGTACCAGCTTTACCAGCTTTCTATTCATATACACTAACGACTATCTATACCTACCATGAGATATTTACCTATGTTTTACTTTGTTGAATATTTCAGTGTTCTTGTAAACTGACTCGAAGGACCAGAAAGGCGTAAAATGAGCACTAATTTACTCTATTTGTTGAAGTATGGAATAAACTTAAATGCTGATGGTACAAATATAAGTATTGTCAAAAAAATTAAACTGTTGATTTTTACCTTTATTAGTAACAATAACAAATAACACCCCAATAAATATGATTGTATAGCATGCAGCATTTATATCATTTCTATGAAATATATTTTTTAAAAATTGAAGCCTGTCTCCTATCTTTAATTGCATTAAATTTGAACATTCATATGTCAATGCTTATGACTTAAACAGTTAAATTCCAAACTTTAAAATATCAATAATTTGGCAACTTGATATTTGAATTACACAGAACTCAGAAAGATACGAGTAATATAAAGAAATTAATAATATACAGGGTCGTTTTGTGGGACTTTGTCTCCGATTCGCTGATGACTTCGAGACATCACTGGATGACTGGAAGCCTCAGAGCGAGGAGGCCTGTATCAACATCTGCAGCGTGTCGGAGGGCACCTACGAGGTCTGCAGCAGAACTACCGCCGCCAAACATCATGGTAACTTGTTACTTCCTTGTCCTTAGTCAGATGAATCTTTTGATTCTAATGTTGAGGAAAAACTGCATGATTAAAAGCAATGTGTACAATGTATCTGTAAAGAGCAATGGTGCTGTTTGTCCTCGTGGGTAGAATATACATACATACATATACACACAGTTACAAATCACTAGCCTTATGGTAGCCAGATCATCGAAATAAAAAAAAAAAATCTTAGCCATTTTTGGAAGTTGTGTGGAGATAATATATTAAGACAAAGGTTTTGGATGTCCAACCGCATCACCAAAAACTCACCTAAAATGCCTCAGTACCTTTAGCACGGGATGAAATGGAATAGTGCTATTCTAAGCTGAATTTGGTAATGATATATGTACAATAAATATATAGTAACACCTTATATATTATAGTTAGCAATAAATAACCGAGAACTTATGTAGTGAGTTGTTAGAGTTATCATTCCAATATTCATGCACTATTCTCAAACTCGGACGCATTTGCAGAGAACGCGAAATGGTTCCTGAACGTGTCATGGCAGATGGAGGGAGTGGACATACACCTGGATGTGAACGTCGGCAAGCAGTTGTCGGCGCTGGGACACACACTCACCATGCTTACAGGTATACATGATTAGCATATAATTTTTTAATAAGGTTTAATACTTAAAAAGAAAAAAAGAGACCCTTAGTAATATTTTGTATTTCTACTTATTCGTTTTAGGTTTTGAAGACGAGGATCCAATTAAAACGGAGTATGAAAGTGACTTGGACGATGAAGCTGATAATAGTAAAGATTCACAGGTAAGAAGAATACATGTACGAATTGGTTGCAAAGTATCATAAATGTGGCCCTTTAGTATATTTATTGTTTTTTATAGTATAGAAATTATCGGCTTATTAGAACTCAGACCCAGAAAGGCCTTGCGGCCTAATGGTCCGAATAACAGGGTGTTTAGGATCCTACCAAAACGCATCTTCACACTACACGTCATCTTGCCATCTTTGGATTGAGGTCAATCTTTTCAAAAGCGCAGCCATGCTCTTTTGGAAACGGCTCGCCTTGCAAGATCCGCCCCGTCCTTCGGTACACCTATCCCGTAGAAAAGACAAAATACCTCGGTATTGAATTTGGTCCCTGGGTCACATGGCGTCACAACATAATATACATACACATAAAGCATTATTCGTTCCAAATAGGCTCTCACCGATGATTTGTGCTTGTAAAATGTTATCACTCAACACAGAGTTACATACATAGAGAGGATGGATGAAAGTAAATTGGTGAAAGAGATATATAGAGCCAGTGTGCATCCACCGCATGTCTTAAGTAGAACTGGACTACTAGTCACGTAGCTCACTACTACAAGCTTGGCTAGATTACATAAAATTTAACAGATGTTGGGCTTCAAGGGACACGTCCTCGCTCGCAGCGTTCTCTCGGATCCTGATGATCCCATCACCGCGAGGTAAAGATCTCAAAAGCTACTCATGGACAAAGAATATACCACTCCAGACACCAACCTCGCCGGCGAGCTCGAAGAACCTTAAATTAAAATCGTCTTTTCTTGTCACTAGCATAGACATCCTGAAGTCGTGAGAGCGCACTGTATAACATTAGCCTTCCGCTTGGCGACCTTGTAAGGACTCCTTCTCCTCCCTATCCGATAAAGATAGCTTAGTTACACACACTTGCCCTGCCCCCTCAGCTGCTTGACACACATAAACTCAAAGCGGCACCGGCCACAAAGCCAGTAACAAGCAATTATTTCGAAAAATAATAATATTATTACACCCCGCTCCCCAGGAAAGCGTAGTAGCCCGCCGCAAGCCCCCGCGCGCATTGCCCGCGTTTGCCGGCGCCTCTCTGGACGCGCGCGCCCGCTGCCGCCTCATGGAGCTGGAGATGGCGGAGCAGGCCAGCGTCATCGCCGACCTGCGCGCGCTGGGCGCCTCGCACGCCACCATCCAGCACGAGATGCAGCGCCTGCACGAGCTGGAGGCGCTCGTCTTTAAGGACTTCAGACGGTATGATTGGGGTTGGAGGTAGAGGAGGGGGGGTTAAGTTGGGAATATACATTTGTTAACTTTACCATTAACTAATCAATTAAGCAAATAAAAAAATACGACACCAGCGGGACTCGAACCCATGACATTCGGGTATACGCCCCCTCGCGTCGCTCTGCCTACTGAGCTATGGTATCAAATGACCACTCGCGTGAAAATTTGTATTTTCTTGTTTCTTTACACCTTTACTGGTGTTAGCGCCATCTATTGCCAAGTTATTAACATTTCCGCTGGTGTCGAAATGTTCTATTTTCTTAATTGATTAGTAATAATTCCCACATAAGTTTTTCATGTAAAACAAGGCCTAATGAACGAGTTGTTTAGAACTGTAACATACAATTCTTTTGAGAAAAGCATTATCTGTCAAGATATCCCGTCTGTACAAGATTGCAGATAACAAAATCATGATATTTTAGGGAAAAGTCATAAAATTAAAAAAAGCTTTATACTTTATTTTTGTCTTCAACTATCATACCTCACAATGTGAATATCTTCGTTTTGTTAACGTTAAACCCTGTTTTCAGTGACATGATCCAAAAGCTGCGGCGGCAGAGCGTCCGCGCCAGCTCCATCACGAAAGGCAAGCTGGGTCTGGGTTCGAATCGCAGCAAGTCCTTTGTGGCACCTTCGCCGCCGGAGAGGGCTGAGATTGAATGGTAAGAAAGCTGAAATCATCTAATCGATTCTGATAATATTTACGTAATAAAGTTTCCAGACATCAATATTATTAAATAGCCAAAGTGTCTGATTTTATTATTTATTATATAAGCCTTTAAAAAACCTAATAAACATATCGAATATTAAACTTTTGTTCTGACATGACATGTGGTTTGAAACAAGTTTCCAGGGCTTACACACTCACATGTACTGTATAATAAACCCTAAACTTCAGCCAACTTTAATCTCTTTAAGCAAAAAAGACTAATTCTTAAACTAATAAATAAAGAATAAATTAAGGAAAGAAAAATTTCGACACAGGCGGGATTCGAACTCGCGACCTCGGGTATACGCCCCCGTCGCTCTTACCAATTGAGCTACCGTGTCAATGGCTGCCAGCGCGAAATTCTTCTATCCTTTATTTCTTTTACACGTTTTGGTAGTGTTTGCGTTTCCTACCTCCGAATTTTTTACTAATTCGGAAGGCCACTTGTCTATCTTTTCAGATAGAATGCAAATGTTGAAAACGCCTAACTATCACATAATTTAAATCTTTTTGTTCATGAAAACCTCATGTGGGGATTATTACTAATAAATAAAGAATAAATAAAGGAAAGAAAAATTTCGACACAGGCGGGATTCGAACCCGCGACCTCGGGTATACGCCCCCGTCGCTCTTGCCAATTGAGCTACCGTGTCAATGGCTGCCAGCGCGAAATTTTTCTTTCCTTTATTAATTCTTTATTTATTAGTAATAATCCCCACATGAGGTTTTCATGAACAAAAAGATTTAAATTATAACTCTTAAACTGTTGTATAAACAAATCCGAATATTTTAGTTTATAACCTCGAGAATTCTATCCAACATAAAAATCGCTTTAGATTTAACTTAAGTGCCCATAATTTAAAAAAGACAACACTCTCAGTCTTATCCTAGTAATAACTTTCATGTTTGTAACCTCTCCTGTATTTCCCAGTGCTGAAAACCTGATGCTGAGTTCAACCACCGGCGACAGCGGCGAGACGCTCCTACTCGGAGACGAGGACCGCCTGGCCGACATCATCGAGGGCGGCAGCTGGAGTATGGATGGGGAGCCGTTGCTAGGTAACGGGGGTTTTAGTAGGATCAGTATTTTTAGCGCTGAAAACCAGATGATGAGTTCCTCGATGAGTGACAACGGTGAGACCCTCTTCTAAAGAGACGAGGCCAACAACATCAGGGGGCAGCTGGAGCATGGATTGGATTGGATGGCAGCAGTTGGGAAATGCGGGGAGCGGTTTAGTAGGATTAGTGTTCTGTTAAGAAATAGGTTATATTTGGAAGCTTTTGTAGGATTTATTGGTTTAAAGTAATCTTCAATAAAACGACTATTAAGCTGGGGGAGTACGTGATAGAAATTAATTAACCGCAAATAAATTAAAAAATACTTTCATCAACCTTTATAGGTAAGCGATTTAAGATTTTAAAAACATTTCTCTTCATTTCATTAAAGCAGTTATACGTGTGATTAATTTAGCAAGGTTGTCAATATCACAAAGAGTCTTAAACAGCTAAATGTAGTTCGTATCATAAGGGCATTATGTTACAATACATTACTGTACATATTTGGACGATGTAGAATAGAATAGAAAACTCTTTATTGCACATCAAGAAGGAGGAATATTTACAAATACAGAATTAAATTTTAAAAAAGTACAATGGCGGTCTTATCACTAAAAGCGATCTCTTCCAGACAACCTTTGAATGGAGAGGTCAATAAATTAAAGTCATGTGAGATAGATGTCCAACAACATGGTGTAACTGATAAGTCTGATAACTATGCGTTAATCTACACAATAAATGCATAAATAATATATGTATTATGAAACCCATCACTAAACATCCTTTAATCATCGCTTTTTCTCCTCATGGTCCTAAAAGTAAGTATGATCTTAGTCTCCGAAGTTATTTCTCGAGTATAACCCATGTGATGGTGTGCAGGTCACGTGCCCAGCAGCCCGGTGTCGGGCCGCGTCCGCTTCCAAGGCATGGCGCGGCAGAGCTCGCTGCCCGCCGGGGACCGCACTACGGACACACCGACACACCATGACAGGTACGTTTATACATGCTTTTGATAAACAGGTGTGAAATTGATACGATGACAAGCTCACATCTACAAACAGACGAGAAAATATCCAGGCATTTAAAATATAGCACAAGGCAAAATGGAATGTATCTGTGGAGGAAAAGGGAAGATCTTCCGCCAGGCGGTGGTATGCCTGGGGACCGCGGTCCAACTGTATTAAGTTGGAACTTGTATATATAGTAAATGTTTTAGAAACTTCGATTGCGCGATGTACGATTTGTATGGCGAGTCTTGATGATGTGTGTGACGTATGTTACTTGGTTTCGTGTTGCTGTGGAATGTGATTCTTCTTGCACTGTCAGCGTTTCTATGTAGTGCGCGTCATTGTGTACTGATAGCGCGTCGCTACATATCCTTAAACCTAATATTCGTCTATCATCTAAAAGAGCCTTTGTACAGCACGCCAACCAGAAACGTGACGTGTGGCGTGTGTTTTTTGCAGATGTTAAATACGCACACGCGCGATACGGCGCAACGAAAATCGTGGTGTACAAAGTAATTGCAAACACTGAATAATATTTATTTATTTATTTTATTTTATTTGGAAGATTTACAGCGTATACATTGACTAAACAATAAAGTAAACAATGTAATAATAAATTAAATAAAAATATTAATTGATATAAATAATTTGTTTGATAATGTAAATTAATTCCTGATATTAGTGACTTCTTTTACGTTCGTATATCATATTATTTAACTTATCCACACATAAAAAAAAATTTGAACTCTTCTCAACTTTGCCAAAAATATATTAGATCGTCTATGTGAAACGAATTTTCTTTTATTCTTCTCAACCTAACCAAATCTTCCCACAACAGCATCCATATAAAAAAATATCTTCTTGAATTCCTCTCAACGTAACCAAATGTTCCCACAACAGCATGCCGGCGATAGACTGCCCCACGCCGGACAACAAGAACCAAAGCAAAGCTAAGCAGACAGAGCCCAACATAGACTTCGAGTTGGACGTCAAAGTGCATATCAACAGCGGCAAGTGTGTGTTACATACCAAGGAGCCGACCAGGGAAGATGATATTAAACTGTGAGTGGTTTTATAATTTTGGTTATAGCTGTATAGCATGAGTTTTTGATCTAGGATTATCCGGTTTTCGCGATCGGCGTCGAAAACCTGTCAGATAAGTTTCTCATACTAAATTTTAACATGTAAAACGAAAACTTTGACCTTTTCCCTATCATAACGTACTAGTGCTAGAACTTTCCTTTTTTTTGTTCATTTAACTTCTTTGCCATATAAAGAGTGTCTTTTTACAAAAACAAAATACATAGGTCCGTATAAATGAGGTATAATAAATGAAACTAATTTTCTTTATTTAAGTAAATCGTTACACTCATCAAAGTATTGTAGTATTTACAATGGAAATTACAATTTAAATTTTATTATTTATTGTTTCTAAAATCCAAATGAATTTGTATTTTTAAGTCATTACAGCGCTCAGTTCATTAAAACCCTAGCCTTGAGCTCGGACGTTGAATCCAGCTCAACTGAAATGAATAACATTGCTCACTTGTATCATAACGTATTAACAACAGCATTTCAAATCTCAAGCGTAAATTTTTGTTACAGCAGCAGTAGTCGCGGCATGCGCGTGGGGCGCTCCATGTCGGGCGCGCTGGGCGGGGCGGGGGCGGGGGCGGCGGGGGGAGGGGAGCCGCCCTCCCCCACCGCGCGACGCAAGCCAAGAGTGCAGCCCATAGATACCACCATGTTTAGCGTGCCCGGACTCGATGTTAAGGTGGGTTGAGAGAGAATGTATTTATAGAGATAGTTTCTACTATTACTCTTTTCGATTACTTTGTATTTAAAATGTTGTAGTATCAAGCTAAGGTGTTATAGTGATAAAATTTTTAAACATTATGTATTTAGTTAATTCGATATTTTAATTGAGAGAGAAAGAGATGGAGAGATTTGAGAGGTAGGTTTGCGATGTGTACCAAATTTAACTTACATCGTTTATAATTATAACACAGGTGCACTACGAATCTAAAACGGAACCAGACGAGTCACTGACGCCGCAGAATCCGCTATCAGGCGTCCCGCGCAAAATGGCGTTGAAGAAAGCGTCATTGTTCGCCTGGATCACCCTGCAGAGTATACCGGAGGAAACTATCATCAGTCCACATATACTGGAGTTCCTGGAACAGACTTTGGAGCCGATACCGACGAAAACGTTTAGTCCGCCGACTCCAGGTGAGATAAAAGTTTGTTTTGACAGCAATTCATATATTGCTTGTAGATTGTGAGGACGAAACACCAAATTTGCCAAAATTTCTTAACGCGCGTTTGTCTGAGGGTGTGCTGTAACAAAATTATTTCGAAATTGTGATCGGGTGAGGCAAACGCAAGTTGAGCGAGAGTTAAAAGTTGGTGAAAAACAAAAAATACAGAGTAACGCTCCGTATATAATACTGTAGGTATCGGAGAGAGATTGGACGATACATTTTCTTTCTATAGCCAGTTACGTTTTGAATACTCGTTTTACTTGATTTTTGTTATACATACCATATGTGGTATAAGTTTTTAAACGCTTCTTTTGAACTGAAGGACTCTAGCTGTTCTTAAACTAAATCTAATTCTCCCACTTTCAGACGCAGAAACGGCGGACTCGACGTCAAAGCGCACGGGCGAGGCCGTGTACGGCTACGGCTACGGCTACGGCTACGGCTCGTTCCCGGTGGACGTGCTGGTGTCGTTCCACATGCAGCCGTCCACGTTCCGGTTCTCGTGCCTGCCCGCCTCCCGCGTCGAGTGCCTGCTGCAGCTGCCCGAGCTGCAGATCGTGGCCAGCAGCAAGAGACCCGGCGACGAGTGAGTTACATACTACGGCTACATACATCCATACATACATACATATACTCACGGCTATAAATCCCTAGAAAGGGTAGCCAGAGTTAAGGAATTGGAAATTCTTAAGCCACTTTTGGTAAGTTGAGTGGGGAAAAGATAATACGGCTACACTCGTCTTATATTATCTTTGTACAAACATATTGTAGCGACCGCTAGACGGCGAACTCACTCGCACACTAGCAGCGTCATAAAAAATCGTACAACGCGGTATCGAAATGTTTCTCTAGCTAAACATAAATACAAATTCTCAGTTGGTACACAGCAGGGTGTACTTTTCAGTATATCTTTCCTGTTCCAGCAATATCATCATAACATTGCAGGCTTGAATCACCTGATTATCCGAAAATTAAGATGATTCCGTGCTTCGGAGGGCACGTTAAGCCGTCGGTCCCGGCTACTATTACGGTAGTAATCGTTAGTCTGCCAACCCGCAATTGGCCAACGTGGTGGACTATGGCCCTATATAGGGTAGGCTCGAGCCCCTTGGTGGGGACGTATATGGGCTGTGAGGAAACGTGTCATCTTATTATGCTTGTAATTACATGAGATTCGCACGTGAAGTTTTTGAGCAGAAACGAAAACGCTGATTTAACTTTATTTTTTATAAAAATTACTGCCGTCGTATAAATATAAAATTATGTTTGCATATCTCTAAATTTGCCGTCTGAATCTTTCATTAAACAAAGGGGTTGTGGCATGTTCGTCCCTATGACAAATATACTTAAATCGCATATTGATGGATAAGTTTTTAAAACTCAAGCTATAAGTAGCATAAACCAATGTGAAAAAAAGCAGAAAATAATAATAGAAGTGCTGATTCACATTCCTGACCATCACTTGAAAACCTAATACCCTCTAAATATAAGCTTAAAACATAATGCGCTATACTTTGGTAGGCAAAATAATATACTGCGGTTAATTTCTGAAAGTGGTGTAGTATAAAGTCAGGTAGAAGAGCCCACTGATCCAAAGCACTTGTATCTCCTCTCCCTCCATCACAATAACCTAAAAGGGCAGGCACCATTTTGTGCCTTAGCGATGGAACACGGCTTATTAACTGGTATATATTGTTTACAGAGACGTGGCCGAACCCACATCCTCCATGGGAGGCCTAAGCATCACAG
Organism: Bedellia somnulentella; assembly: GCA_963576735.1. Taxonomy (NCBI): domain Eukaryota; kingdom Metazoa; phylum Arthropoda; class Insecta; order Lepidoptera; family Bedelliidae; genus Bedellia; species Bedellia somnulentella. Next base: position 22,986 of record CAUYWD010000055.1, read on the forward strand.
GCTGCCTAGCCGACTTCTCCGTGTACATCTTCCACCCGTACGGCGGCAAGAAGTCCACCATGAAGGAAGCCCAGTGGTCTCCTCTATCTGACACGGAGAGGAAGGACTCGCTCAGTATTAACGTGGAGTTTGTCAAGTTCCATCTGGCGAGGTCCAGGAAGCTGGACATCAATGATGGAGACATGTCTAAGGCTACTGTTCGGATTTCTAGTCAGTTGATTTTTAGTTTTGGGGTTTAATGCTTTTTTTTTTGAAATGTTATCTAACATATGGTTAGGATGTTATTGTTATAATTCTTCCTTCAGATAACTAAGATCGTGAAAGTACTTGTAGCAAATAAAAAGAAAAAAGAACTTGTTGCCTTAAAAACGCACTTGTTTCTAACTTTCGGTGCTGTAAAGTATGCAGATTTTTAAGGGTTATTGTTAAGATTTTACCCACTTGGCTCTACTTAAAAACCTTACACAATCTGATGTTTTTGTCACCCAAAGCCTCTTTTTGTTTTAAATCAATTAATGAACTAAAATACAATGTATAAATTGTTTCAGCTATCGTGGACATAGGGTCAGCCTGGTTTAAATACGACATGCGTCGTCTGAGTGAGATCCTGGCGTTCCCCAAAGCGTGGTATCGCCGCACCATCGTGAGGAGGCTTTTCCTGGGAGATTTATCTACTAACCACACACATGATTCACATCCGTAAGTATTCTATGTATGTAATAGTATATGTTGTAATACGAAACACGTCGTCTGAGTGAGATCCTGGCGTTCTCCAAAGCGTGGTACCACCGAACCATCGTGAGGAGGCTGTTTCTGGGAGATTTATCTACTAACCACACACATGATTCGCAGCCGTAAGTTTTTCATGTATGTTAAAGTATGTGCTTGGGAGTCGGATGTGGAGTTGATATTGTTCGTTGTTAAATACTCTCTATATATATATCTCTCTCTCTCTAAGACATCTTAATTGTGATTTTTCTAAGTGAACAACTCTCTTCCTCAACTCAACACCTATATTATGCCTTGTTTTTTGGAGGATCGATTTATTTTTAAATTTATAACAAGTTTTTATCACCATATGAAAGCAGTTTTTCATATTTCATATTCAAAATCACGTATTTAAATCATATTTTTGCATTAAGTTCATTAATTTAACATTTTTTTTAAGTTTTTTTTTTTTATTTGTTACTTTTTAATTGTTGAGTAGTGACTTATTTTTCTTTCTCTATAACTGCTAGATTCTTTACTCCGAACATCCATTCATTAGTATGTTTTAATTTCAGATCATCGAGTAAAGAAGTGCCAGTTTCACCGTTGCTACCTCAGAAAGAGAAAATAAAGACTGAACATTTGAAATCAAGAGGTATTGTTTATGCATATTTGAACATACATATACACATGGCTATAAATCCCTAAAAGGGGTAGCCAGAGCTAAGGAATTAAAAATTCCCCAGCCACTTTTGGAAAGTTGAGTGGGAAAAAGATGGTGAAATAAAGGCATATTTGAAATACAAAACAAAAGATGATCTCAGGTTATTATGTGTTTTAATGTTTTCGCAGTTATGTAATTCGGCGTTGAAAAAAATGAAAAATTAATCGACAGTAAAACGATCACTGATCGTTCTTCTGAATCAATTAAAAGTTATCAATGTAACATATAACTCTTAAGACATTTCAAATATTGAATAAAATTTTATTAGCCTGTTTGTAACATTTCCAGAGAGCACAGGATCAGTGACAGCGGGCAATGCCTGGGAGACGTTGGTGTTGTTCGCAGTCAATTTCACCAAACTCAACATGCACATGAATATGGGAAATGTCATGGGCAATGTCAGGTAAAACATGTTTTATTTTATAATAAACATGAATTTGATTTTATATTTACATCTAACGTTTATCAAGATTATCACAAAAAAATATGTTAGCTATAATTTTGTCGCTGAAAAAAAACATAGTCCCTTCCATTTCTGCGAGCAGTATAAATATTGACATGTGGAGAATATCTTCCCACATTTATGCAACAAATTTAATTATTAAGAAAGTAAAAAGAAAACTAAAATAACTTTTTTTTTCTAAGTCACAACATTGGTAATGTTATCCCCCCCAGCTGGCAGTCGCGCGACCTGCGCTGCACGGGGCGGCTCAGCATCGGCAGCTCGGGGCACCGCAACGTGCTGGTGCGCGTGGCGCTGGGCGGCTCCGTGCTGGACGCGCGCGCCGGCATCGTGGCCGGCACCATCTCGCTCGTCGACCTGCACATGCCCGGTGAGACAGTGAGAGAGAGTAGAGCTATGACAATTTGATTTAAGGCATTGGCTAAGTCAAGCAATGTTTTGCTATAGTAGTTTTGAAAGTATTTGAGCTAAGTGGTTGGTATGTTGCGTTTTTAAAGATCAGGACACAATGTTTAAACATTTTTTATTTAATGTAAAAAATTGTGCTCTTTTATTTTTTATATAATATTATAGAAGTAAATTGGAAATTAATTTAATTTGTAAGATTCAACCCAGTTTGCAAGGATATTGCAGGCTTGAATCACCTGATTATCCGAAAATTAAGATGATTCCGTGCTTCGGAGGGCACGTTAAAACCATTGAAACCATTTTTTTGTCATGATTGCGGATACAACAAAAGATGTTACATAAATTTATAATAATGACTGTCACAATCTACTCTTTCGAGTGTACGACATTAGTACAAAGTTTAACTACGTCATTTTATTGAAATTCATAGAAATGTCATCATGCAGTATTGTTAATTAATTAATAAAATTAATGTTCTTATATAACTCTAAATGTACTATTCATAAATTGAAGTCGGTGAAAAATATACAAATAAAATAAAATATAACCCTATGCCACAGAGATATCATCATCATTATTTTAAGTTATCTACATAAAAAAAGTAATACCTTTCAATCAATTTAAACATATCAAAACGAAAACTGAATTATAATAAAACATAAAAACATGTTAACATTAAAATTAAATATTATTCTTCGTCCTTAACACTATAGAATCATTTTTCCATTAGCCATTCAAATATTTTTCTTTTAAATAATATTATAGGAAAATTCTTAAAGTAATCAGGTATTTTATTATAAATTTTGCACGACATATATAGTATACTTTTCCTATTTGAAGCCTGTCTCAGATCTGGCATTGCTAATTTGTCTTTAAATTTTATATTAAGTCTATCACTTCTTGTTAGTGGCATATTCTTAAAAAGTGATTTATTACTCTTTACAAAAACACACACACTTCATATATGTAAATGCAAGCTAGTGGCAGAATTTTTAATAATTTGCAAAGTGGCCTGCAATACTCAGTTTGGTTATTTATTTTGCATAAGGCTTTGCAATTGTAACCAAAAAAAAACTCAATCACCATCTGAAAAAACCCTAGCGTCCACCATTTTGTTATCCTCATCCATGGTCCCACAGGCCACGTATCGCTGGAGCGCTGGGTGGCGCCGGCGCACACGCTGCTGGTGGCGCTGGGCGCGCTGGAGCTGCGGCTGGAGTACATGGGCGGCGCGGCGCTGCTGGCGCGGGTCAGCGAGCTGCGGGCGCGCCTCACCGACCAGTGGCAGGCGCGCCACGACAAGTTAGTATTGCTTGCTTGGAAGTGGAGGTGCGCTGGACTTTAAACTATTAGAAACTTCACAAATATGAATAAACTAGTTCTATGTATAGAAAACCCTTCTCTTTCTCTCCAATATCATATGGTTTACCTAAAATACGTATCAAGTTAGATTTATGTTTTTGTAATATTTTTAATTATTAATGGATGTTACATACGGAAAACTTTAATGATTATGGATAACTGCTACAAAGTATTTTTTAACAAAAACTGTCTTTTTTATATGGAAACCATATGCACTGTTATAAATATAATAGACTATTTATGAAAGGATTAATAAATGTCTTGAGAACAAACATTAATGTATTCATTAATATTAACGGGTATTCCCGGGATTTTTTCTCTCCGGTCATTGAATACCGATACGTAAACATCCCACACCGATACTCCCACAGACCGTCAATAATCCTGACGCACGGCAAGCTGAGCTGGCACCAGCTGCAGATCCTGATGAGCCGCAGCACCACGCCGGACCTCATGAAGATGCAGATCAAGCTGGAGGAGTTCTTCACGCAGCAGTTCAAGTCCAGCAAGCGCGTGTTCAGCAGCCTGCATCCGGGGTACACGGCTAGCGATGTCAGGGGGAAGAGGAATGGTGAGGGATTTTTGTATTAATATTTTTCACTATATCACATGTTAATAAATGAAGGATAAATAAAGAAAAGAAAAATTTCGGCACCAGCGGGGATCGAACAACTTCCGGGTATACCCCCCGTCGCTCTGCCAATTGAGCTATACTTTCATTTGAGTATAGTATATCAAATGTTGTATTCCTTGCAATGCACCTTCCTCTCCTTACTGGATACGGTGTATTTGCCTGCGTAACAAAATTCTACCCGTTGGATAAGGTCGCATCAACAACGCTATTATTTTATTTTAGATCATCGAACAATAAGCTAAATAATACAAATATAATATATTTCCGTAAAGTCATTAATCCTAATCGTCTATAAATATAAAAAAAATACATTCGCACTTTAATTAGATTTACTATATTAATCTAAATATTTGGTTCACGTTATGCGCTTTTTATTCCATTCATATTTTGTGTTGTATATGAATATTTGAATTAAGTCTTCATATATCTTGTTATAGTAAATGGCGCTGAGAGATCTCCGAACGCCGGCCATCATCGACATTGGCAAAAAGTGCTTAAATTCGTCTATGGACTTCACCCGGATGAAGGTAACATACATTTCTATGATCTTGCTTTTTTATTAGTATTCCAAATGTTTGTTCGCAGATAAATTGTTAAATCTTGTCAGCTTACCAAGTGGCTAGACGCTTCACTAAATAATTTTAGAGTAAGTCTGATTTTTTGCCAGATCTTTTTTGCTGTGTAGTGTCGGCTTAGAATAGGCGACTAACGGAATCGGGGCTTTTAAGGGATTTTTGGGCGATGCGGTTGGAGAACCATCACCAACAACCTTTGTCTTACCATCATTTTTCCCTACTCAACTTTCCAAAAGTGGCTTAGGAATTTTTAATTCCTTAGCTCTGGCTCCCCCATCTTGGGATTTATAGCCGTGAGTACATGTATGTATGTATGTATATGTATATACTTTTGGAAAGTTGAGTGGGGAAAAGATGGTGAGATAAAGGTTTTCGGTGATGGGTCTCCGACCGCATCGCCCAAAAATCCAATACCCTTAGTCGCCTCTTACGACACCCGAGGGTAGAAAGGGGTAGCGACATTCCAAGCCGGCACTACACGGCAAACGTATAACGTATATATAGACCAAGATTGACCCTCGAAGAGCTCCAAAGAGTTATCCCACCCACTTGATCTAGATTTTTCTCAGTCTTACCTATCACTGTAGACGATAGCCGTGGCCGAGTGGATAGGTCACTAGCTTCTCGGTCCGGAGGTCGCGGGTCCGATCCCCGCTGAGAGCAACATTTATGCGACGAGCATAAATAATTGTTTCTTAGTCTTGGGTGTTATTTATATGTGTATTATATAATATTAAATACATCGTTGAGTTAGTATCCTATAATACAAGTCTTACTTAGTTTGGGGCTAACTTGATCTGTGTATCTCATGTCCGTATTTATTTATTATTTTTCTTTATTCCAAGTCTATTTTTAACTATTTTAGTGTATCCTATCACTATTCTCACGATCTATCGATTTTCACTGGATGCTCTTGGAGTGACACCTTTGAGACTGCTCAGCAGGGTATGAATAGGGTAACTGCTTGGCTGGCAGAGAATTTTCTTACGTTAAATACCAAAAAAACTAAATATGTAACTTTTTCAATTAGGAACAACAACCTACCTACTGCAGATTTAAAAATCAAAGTACATTCTTTAGTCTGTCCGAATTCAGTTTCTTGTCCTTGTGATACTTTAGAAAGAAATTCGGAGGTTAAATACTTGGGTGTCATTATTGACCAGAACCTCAACTTTAACAGTCACATCGAGCAACTCTGCACTCGTGTTCGTAAGTTAATTTTTATTTTCAAAAATTTGCGTCACGTCATCCAATTTGAGCTGCTTAAGACAATCTATGTCTCACTTTGCCAATGTTTACTGACATATTGCGTTACATCTTGGGGTAGGTGTCATAAAACGAAATTCTTGCGGTTGGAAAGAGCACAGAGAGCACTACTTAAGGTGGCGTCTTTTAAGCCCTTTTTATATCCAACGCACTTACTTTATACAGATTTTAAAGTACTCACAGTCAGGAAACTTTTTATACTTGAAATGACTAAATATCAGCATATTAATACTCCATTTTCAGAAGTAAATGTGATGAGGAGAAGATACGACTTAGTTTGTTCTGTAAATAGGTTCAATACATCCTTTAGTCACAGGTTCGCTCAGTTCCTCGGTCCTCATTTATACAACCGGCTAAATAGGATATTAAATTCTTATGGTCTTAATAACCATGAATTTGTTTTAAGAGTACGTGAGTACCTTCTCAAATTGACTTATGAGGAAACTGAAGTATTGTTGAATGTATGCTCTAAGAATTTTGCACATAGATAGTATATCATTGTATGTATTATTTATATATATATATATATATATATATAATATACAGCGTGTTAGTTTGACGGCGATTGTTACTTCAATATTAATTCGTATATTAAAGTTTAATGCTTAATATCCACCATATGAAATAAACAAAAAGATTAAAACCGCTTTAGCAGAAAAACCTACTTTCTCCATCAGATGGAAAACTGTGGTTATCTACACTAGCCTAGCGCACACACTCCTAGTTCCTACCCGTATAATGTCTCACCCACACACAGAGAACAGCGGGCGCGTCATGTGACCATCTAGTCTTGCGCACACTTGCTCGTGACCTTATAAACCGCACTATGACAGCAATGCAAAAACTTTTTGAATTTCGCGGCTATGTTTGATTTTTCTTTGAACTTATCGCCGCGCCTGGTGAGGCTGTGGTCTTAGTCGCCTCGTATTTCAATCCAGTATTAAATATGGGGTAGTGTAATTCAAACATTTTCAAGTAAAAAGATTGATGGATGTAAACAAAGCTAGAGAGGTTTGCCAGGATCGTACGAAGTGGCGATCGATAGTCTCTGCCTACCCCAATGGGAACTAATGGCGTGAGAATATGTATGTAAAAAATCTATCTCTATTAATTAGCACCGACGATTATAACAAAACTGTCGTCCTAAATAATCAGCTACCGCTATTTTTGTTTTACTTCACATCTCTGCCTCCCCAATGGGAAGTAACGGCGTGAGTATGTATGTAATGTATGTACTTCATGAGCGTAAGATAATAAAGTTAAAAACAAATAGAGACCCTCGAAACGATGCATTTACTTGGCATAAAATAAAGTGCGCAAGAGATACCTATTCATTCATTAACCGACATCGAAATTGGAGGAGTTCTTGGTGTTTACTAAACTCTCTCGGGGCTAAAGGGCTCTAAACGGGTGTATCTGTACTTTATCACAGTTAACTAAAGAATACGAATAAAAATAACTCACCCCGTTTTGATTGGCAGTGGCAGATCCGGGCTATCACCTTTATTTGCGCAAAACGCAGAACATTTTGAGAATTAATATTATAAAATACCAACACTGAACTTTGCTGGTTCGTGTACGCCATATTTACTCAACACAATCACAACACAAGATACTAAAACTGAACTCACACTCCGAAAATTAATGCGAAAAATCAAAGTGACATCCAATCATAAGCGACACAAACACAATGAGCTACAAACAACTAACTTAGTACTAATACTGTTCCTTTGATGTAATGCCGACAAGCCCGCCCGACTTGTTGATACATGCAGATTTTGAATTTCGCGGCGATCGATGTTTACGAATTATGAATTTTTCTCTGAACATACTGCCGCATTCCAACGCAGTATTAACTATGGGGTAGTGTTATTCAAATTTATCATGTCAAATAATAACATGTAAAAAATAAGAAGATATTAGAAGCTAAGTTCGATTGATTACTTTACTGGCCTTGATTTGATTTGGCCGCCGGTTAAGGGTCACGGCGGGTCGCAGCTGTCAGCTGAGTTGCCCGCCTTGTCATCGCGTTTCACGCATACATTGAGCGTGTTGGTGTCAATAGTACTACTTTCTTAGTGCAAATTTTAACAAAATTTGAAAAAAAATAAGTGTGTTTTTTTTCAACGAATTCTGCCTCTATACGTGATAATTAATCATACTTTTCAAGGAAAACAGTCATTACAATTACACCCTGTATATATATATGTATACATTTACTTACACTCAATACACCGACACACATATATGTACATATACACACACATTTTATGTATACTTTGGTTGCCGTTATATTGATTGTTTCTGATTGTTTAGATTTGTACTAAATTTGCTACAAACAATTAAAGTTATTATAAGTTATAAGTTATTGTTACTACTTATCCTATGCTCACAGGGCTCTGCCTCTTTTTTAGGGAGTAGGTTTGTTATGCTTATGTAATTTATGCTTATGTTTTTGGTAAATAAACATGTTTTTTTTTTTTTTTATTCTCCCAGGCACGGTACTAGGCGGTACGATGGAGCTGCACGGCAGCAACGTATCGCTGGCGTGCTTCCACGGGACCAGCTTCAAGGCCAAGTCGTGGGCGCTCTTCAGTCTGAAAGAACCTTGTGTTAGTTTTGCGACAGAGGCGCAGCGGGTTGCGCCTGGAGATGGTGAGTTAAATAAGTTTATATTAAAAAAAAATTACATAGGATATTAATAGGAAGAATAGGAATATACTCAAGGAATATTAGGAGAAGCAAAATTTTTTCTTGTTCGTTATACTAAAAATGGCATCTTTGGAGTGTACTCGAACTGATCCTCGATGAGAATATAAAAAATCGTTTTATTCTAGAGGGTAAACTCGGATGTTGGGTTTCAGCTGAAGTTGCCATAGTAGATGCAAGAACATTTAATTAATTGTGTAGTTCAGTCATTTAATATTCGTTATTAAGCTAAATATTCCCCTCCATTGAACTGACTCCTTCATAATTGAATAAAAACTATATTATAAAAGGCTTTAGTTCATGAAAACCTCATGTGGGGATTATTTCTAATAAATAAAGGGAAGAATTCGATCCCCGCTGGTGTCGAAATATTTCTTTCCTTTATTTATTAGAAATAAGTAAGCTATTTGTGAAAGTTGTTGTTCATGTTTGGCGATTAATCTTAGATATACGTGCAATGGGTTATATAAACCAACATCGCCCAACAATCATTTGAATATCCTAAATCGCTTTTAACAACACCATCGGGAGGAAATGAGTTAGTGCTTTTCAAAGTCTGAATTACCCAGTCATTGTGTCACTCTATTTGGAAATTTATGCATGTTTTAGTTTCAATGGTTAAAACTGGCTATGAACTTAGATTAGGCGCATTCATAATTGACATAACATTACATAAGCGATCACGTCCTTTTTCCCCGAAGGGGTTGGCAGAGGTACCAATACTTATGAACTACGTGACAGCGCCACCTAGTGTCCAAAGTAGGTACCCACGTTTTTCTTAGACAGTGTATTAACGTGATATATCACGCCTATCGCCGTTAAATATCATTAGTACAAGATTTATTTATTTATAAGGCATGCACACAGTACAACATCTTATTATATTATAATTTATAAAAGACATATATGTGGCGGCGGCGGCGGCGGCGCGATCATTCCATGAAGAGGCGCGCGCGCCTTCACAATCACAGAAACAGCAACGGGGCGAAATCGCGAGTGACGTCAGTTATGCGGCTGTGGCCAGGAAAACGAGTGAAGAGACTAGTAAAATTTCTTCACAAAGACATTATAATGAGTCAACGCATAGAGACGGTTGGGTCAAGGTATTAAAAGGGAAGAAAAATAATAATATTAAAAAGACTACCATTATTAAAGGAGGAGCTACTGCAACTATGGAGCTTGAGGGGGTTGAACAAAAAAATGATTTACACATTTGGGGGTTAAAAAACTCTACGACAGATGATAAAGTCAGGGAACACATTGAAAACATTATAGGGAAAGAGCGAGAGATTAGAATAGAAAAGATAAAACCTAAAACAGAAAGAGATTATACATCCTACAGAATCGGAATGCCAGAGTCCAATTATGATGACGTGTGTGATCCCGACAAATGGCCAGTCGACGTAAAATTAGCCGAATGGGTGTGGTTTCGAAAACCCAGGACGAAAGAATAAGCCAATTAAGACCACATTTGTGTTTTATCAAAATGTAAGAGGATTACGAACTAAGCTAGAAGAATTCAATATAAATCTTCGGACGGCATCAGCAAGTTTATTTGCACTAACAGAAACAAGCTGCAATGAATCAATATTTGACGCGGAGTTAATTCCAGCTGGGTATTGCATTTTAAGGTGTGACAGAAACGACGGAAGAAAACTTGGCGGAGTGATGTTAGTGGCCACACCCGAATACGAGTTGCGTCAAGTGGAGCTGCCGGGCGAGGTCAGTGCGGATGATTTCGCGTTTGAAATATTGGTAGCGCGGGTATATCAAAATAATCGACATTAGTATTGTATAGCAGTTGTATATATACCACCGAAAAGTAGCGACTTTCACTATTTAAAACTTTTTGATATATTAGAGCAGCTGTGTTCTAAATTTAGAGATAAATTAGTAATATTGGGGGATTTTAATTTGTACTCTAGCTCAGTTGATATATTGAATTATTATGAATATTTTCTAGCGTATTGTGGAGTCAGTCAGGAGAATAGGATACTAAACAAGAATGGCCGCTGCCTTGATTTAGTTATTGGTTCGACAAATAGTAACATATGTCATAGTGTCACGTTATCCGAGGAGCCATTAGTGAATATAGATGCACACCACC